>VZRE01000156.1:92809-115568 GCA_013396775.1 Cephalopterus ornatus | reverse complement strand
CCATCTGGTCATGCAAACAATTTATCACCTGCCAGTGAGTGCCCGTTACAGACGACAGATTCCAGTGTCCATTAATTAACAGGAAATACTGATAGAGACATATACATACGCACAAATCTGTCTGAGATGTTTCCTACAGCAGCCACCACAGATGCATCCACGTGCTGCCACAGTAAGCACAGACTCTTGGAGGCACCGCAGAGAGTAGCCAACGGCAGCCAGGCTCAAAACCAAGAAAAAGCAATATTACAGGGCAAAAAAAACAGCTATGGAGGTGATAGAGTAGCATGGTTTTATTCCTGAATTAGTAAGATAGTACTCAGCTCAGGGATCAAGAGAAGGATAATGATTTGAGAACAGAGGAGGAAGCAAGCCAAATCCCAGCTGCTAAGAGTTTGGAGTGAAGGTGACTCCATAGACACCTCCAAAGGGCTTGCACACTCTTTTGTTGCAGGAACAGCTAATGCTTTACCTAACCTGGCATGGTAGAGAAGGCATTCTTAGCTGCTTTATGTCCCTTCCAAGCCTTCCAAGGGTCCAGCGAGGCAGGATAACCTCAGTTCCCCATTGCGGCAGCAAACCCAGGGGTGTGAGAGCTTCCCCTCAGCAGCCTTACACATCCCAGACCACAACTGGGCAGCCCTGAATAAAGGCCTGCCAGCGCCTGAGCCCTCACACTGCTGGACCAACTGAAAATAAAGGAAGTGTAGGTTCACAGAGGTTTAAGAAGTGCCATGTGTGGCTGGTCTCGCTGCAGAACCCAGGCACAGAGGGTGAGGAAAAAGGGTTTCAGAGGGCAAGGAAAAAGAGTTTCAGAGGAATCTTCTGAAACTGGTCTGGCTTTTTGATTTGGGAAGAAAACCAAAAACCAGTTGGAAAGGAGATCTAAACATCATGTAAAAATCCAGCGCTTCATCTTTTTCACAAGTGGGCTTTCACTTTCTTCTGCTGAGGCTATTTGCCAAGCACAACACAGAAAGACAAGCTATTTGAGTTGATCCAAAACTATTTTTCACCAAATAAGCCATTCATCTGAAATCCTTTTGCCCAGCTCTGCTTCAGGAGAAGCTACCTGCTCATGGCAGACCACGATTTATGCTTAAATGAGCATTTGTGACTAACAGACAGGCTAGATTCATAGTGAAATGCACCATCAATAAATCAGTCAATCACTTCTGCCCTCAGCTTGGGGCTGAAGTCTGGAGTAACTATTCAGCACTTCGTCAAGCTTTACTCCAGCAAAGTCTGGCTAAGAGACCTCAGGATTTAGCCTATTGATTGCTTACAATTGTTTGTGATGCCCTGCATGCTTTAGGCATGCTCCCTTCAAGCAAGATTAAATACCTGGCTTGTGGCACTGGGACTCAAGAGAAATTATCCTTTACAAGTACAGGTAAAGACAACTCAAATTGCCCTGTGCAATGGTCCACTGTGGTGCAAAGGCACCCTGAACCCACTCCATCTTGCTGCCAGGGAGGGTGGCGCATGGAACTGCTGACTCTCCCTAGGGCTGGTGTGGTGAGCGCCATGGCTGTAGTTAAACTTGTTAACTTGTTTCTGCAAGTTAAATGCAGTTTTGGCCGTGTCTCCAGAGCCTCTGCGGCTGTCAGCTCCCCTGGGTAGTGTTTTGTAGCAAGAGTGATAGAGTGACAGCTCTCCAGCAGCTTTGAGCAGCATCTCCAGCTCAAAGGCACCCTAAATACTTCTGCCAAACTCGAGCCTCTCGGTTTTTACATTTGTTTGAAGTTAAGCTGATCTAACTTGGGTGAGTGGTCACAGACAGAGTTGCTCAATCAGAGGCCAAGAAAGTCACAGCAGAGCTGCTGCAGGCTCTCGGCAGTGAAACGGATGCTCCTCCACCCAAAGGGCTGGTGCTTGTGCCCCACACATCACCATGGATATCGAATGTATTAATACAGATGGACACAAGCGATCATCTTGTCCCATCAAAGGGCAAACCTGGGACACTTGTTTCCCCCACAACCATAAAGCAAGAAAACCATTTTCATGGCAGAACACCTCATTAACTCTCTAAATGCCACCTGTCCCCCTACCCCCAGCACCTCGCTCTTGCTACCAAGAAGGCAGAAAAGTTTCTGCCAGTAGGCTTCAGCTTCCAGATCCAAGCTTCCAGATGCCCAAATAAAGCCAGCAGATGACCTGACTGTCCCTACAGCATATAGGCAGAACACTGAAAGGAAAACCGAGAAAATAAGACCGCAAATAAGGTTCCTCATAGGAGTCACAATGCTCCTGGGATTTGCCCAGAGTGGTGCCCTTACTCCACTGCTGTAATGGCTGGGATGACAACAAGACCTCAGCCAGCCCAAGATGGGAGTCTGCCGATTCCCATCTCTGGCGATCTGTCTGTTCTGTATGGTTCAAGTTGCTTCAGGGTTTTTTTCCACTGCTGGTGCAGAGGTAGGCACAGGGACACTGCCACCTCCCAAGAATCCCTGCCACGGGCTGAACCTTATTAGGGATGAAGGGCTTCTTAAAAGGAAGATAAAGTCTCACTTTCTAAGGATGCTTCTCACTGCTGACACCACCCTGAACACAAGGAAAGAACCTTCAGCAACTAAAACCCTGCCATTTCCTCAGAAAAAAAAGCATCCTGCAGAAGGACCTGGCAACTTTAGGGGGATGGGGGTGGGGGATGGAGAAAATTAAAAATCCATGATTTACAGAATCCAAATCTAGACCACCAGCTGCTCTCCTAGCCCCATGGCATGCTCATGTATCGGAGATGGCATACTGATACCCAGTTTTCACCCACACATCCCACTGTAAGGCAAGCTGATTTCTGGTGCTTGTCCCTCCTCCTTTTATTTCTGCCTGGTGCTTGACCTCCCTCTCTCCTTTGGGTGCTTTTCCTGCTGCCGCTTGTTCCTGTCCTTAACAGCTCTGCCTGCTGTCACCCGCATAACCTTGCCTGTTTGGTAATTTGTGGCAATAAAGTGTCACTGTGGGGAAAAAATACAGCATTGCAGCAGCATATAAATCTCTGATCCATAAATTGTGCTGGGCCCCCACGTGCATGCCCCCCCTTTTCGATGTAAAGTGCAACAATTTAGGGCAAGAGGAAGAAAAAAGAGCCTGTAATATGTGATCTTCCTGAAGAGCAGCACTGAGGTGTGCTCATCGGGGGCTGTAACGAATGCTGAGGGACTGGTGTGTGCTGTAAATTGCCCTGGAGACATGAGGCCTCAGTAAAGGCTTCCTAGAGCTATCCAGAGCTTAAAAAAGGAGGAAATAAATAAAGGGGGAAATAATACATTAGACATCGCTAAGGAGTGCAATCAATGCTGCTGTCTCCCTCCTCTTTTAACAGCCTCACTGGTGCTGAGCACACATGACCCTGGGAGCACCATGGACATGGAAGGGATCCAGCTGTGTGCAGGATGTGGGATCCTGCCCATCTCCATTGCAGCTGAACAGCTCCTCCAGTAGGTCCCCACCTCCAACCACCCTCCTAGGCCATCAGGAGGACTATGAGGATGTAGGTCTGCACTTTTTCCCTTCCACCTGGTGCAGTAGGTGCCCATTTTACACAGACATATCCTTACCAAGAGGCTGACAATAGTTCCCCATGGTTTAGAGGCAGGACTCAGTGGGGCAGATCCTCCCTCAGGCAAATGCCCCTTCACATTTGTGGCCCCACAATTTCCAGCTTTAGTGTGCAGAGCATCAGGCACCCACCACCATGGCCCTCCAGGAGCCATGAGACTCACAGCATCCATTACACTCTCTGAAATGGCCCCTCTTACTGATGGTTATTTATTTTAATTGGAATACACAGCTTGCCTCCATCAGACCCCTCATATACTGAATTATCATCTCAGTCACACTGTAGATCAGCAGCCCAGGCCAGCTGCAAAATGTCACATCCAGCACTACTGCTACCACTCTCCTAAGCTATGGCTCCTATGCCATGGTCCTCAGCACCTTAGGGTCTCATCCACCATCCATCACACAAAACGGCAGGAAGACTTGCATTAAAGCCTTCTCCTGACACTGACATCTTTCTTGACATCTATGGCTCACCTGCACAGCCAAGTAACACTCCTGTGAATATAAACAAGCAGGAGGGAAAGTGCATTCACCAGACAGATAGCTTGGGGAAGTGTCATCACCCATTGAAAGCCCATATGTGGTATTGTAACAAAGGTATTTGCTTCCTGTCTTGCCCACTCATCAGAGGAATATATGAGCAAGGCTAAGCGGCACCCTGGAGACAGACTAAAACCAAGCAGAGAGCAAAGGATGCTTGGAGCACTCCGCAGGAGCCGTGCAGGCGAACACATTATGAACACCCTGGGGAGGAGAAATCTCCTCTCTCCTAGGCTTGGGAATGGCACACAGCCAGAATCCATCACGCAACCATCCTGAACCTGACCAAGAGGACGTGTTAAAAAACCCAAAAGAAGTCAGGTGTTGATCATAAAACCTACCCATGGACAACTCCTTCCCTCCTGGAGCCACAATATGCTGAGGTCTGAAAAAAAGCACTTATTGTGAAATCTCCATCTCATTGCTGTGGGTTGGTGCTGGGCCTGGGCACAGGAACACCCACATTGTTCCAGTGTGGGCCCTGGCAGACAGCAAGACCCACACAAGCCAGTTGTAGGCCCAGGCAGCAAAGGAATCAACAACAGGCTGGGCTGGGGGAGCAGAGGCACAGCCAGCAGCTCATGCAGGACTTGGACCACATCAAGACACTGCTCTTAAGTTTTGGGAGCCCTAAGAAAATACGCATGTTGATTAATTGGAGGAAATTCAGCAAGGCCACTGAAATATTCTCGGAAGCTGTTGAGAAGACTTAGCCAAGCTCTTCAAAGCAACACATAGCAAGAGGATGAGTGACAGTAGGCATAGATGAAACAAAAGGTTCCCACTGGATGCCAGGAGAAACTTTTCCCTGCTTTTCCTAGGGTCAGAACTGAGGGAAAGTCAGCACAGCACCTTTAACAACACTCAAGGCTAAGCAGAATGAAGCCTTTATCATTCTCCCATTCCCAAATTCATGACTATTGTGACAGAGCAACATATAGAAGGGAATGAGGAGCAACTCTATCACATGAGCATAAGCACTCCTTCACACTAAGAAGCGAATCTGGAGTTACTAATCTGTTTCACCCTACCCTTTCCACCATACCCTCAAAAACCATACACTCACAGAACATGTGTGTGTACATACACAGCAAGACCTGAGCTAACTTGGCCTGAGGAACCACTCCAAATATGCAGTTTGCATGGCTGATCCCAATTCCAAGACCCTTGATAGCCTCTGATGAAGCAGTAATGCTCTGGGCTGTGCCTGGAGGGGACATACCTCAGCCACCAGATACAACATATTACTTCAACCCAAACACTGCTAAGTACTCAAAAACTGCATAATCAAGTGACAGCAGAGGAGCTTTGGCAAGACATCTGTCCATCTATAAATAAACTGTGTGTCCTTATCACAGGGCTTTGATGCGTTTGGGGAGAATATTTTTTCCCCTTCGCCATCGAGTCCCAGGCAGCACAGATAATGGGCTTGAATCGATCCAGCTCAAGTATTACTAAACTTCCTAACACCGTGGCAGCACGCCAGCCTCAAATAGGACAAGAGAACATGTGTCTGCTCAGAGCCAACCACAAGAAGCAGGCAGAAAATTGCTTTGGACTTAAAAAAAAAAAAAGGTGCTTTTTGCAGATTTGTTGATCAATCTACAATGTATTTTAGAGGTTTAAGGAAGTCAATAGAAACAAGATATATCATTGCTGCACAAGAAGCTGAAAAGTTATATTTCTATTTATGCTGTCACTGGCACTCCAACCACCGGCTCAATGTCCTGCTGCAGTCCCACGTCACTGCTTCTCCTGCAGCAAAGTCATGGGAAGGAGCTCCCTCCACTGCCACAGTTCACCATCCTGTTGGTTTTGCCAGGACAGCTTAACACTGGGGCTGGTTGGGGTCTGAAATATGTTAAATGTGTCACTATTGCACCTTGTGCCTTGCTTGCAGCAGGAGGACAGCCGGAGGACACAGGGACATAGGTAGTGGTTGGGCTGACCTCCCACAAACTGCAGTTTGTCTCCATCCACAGGGGTTCAGCACATAAGTTAATTCAAGTCTCTTGGGATGCTCCAGGCAATGTTGAGACAATCCCTTGGGATTTGTTGCTCAACTTGGTGCTACTGCAGAACCACACAGGGCAGTTGCCTGGCCTCTGAAAACTCATCCCCAGGGATGTGGCAAGTAGGTCTGCTGCTGCAGACATGTCTGCCATGTACCCACCATACTGCTTGCACCATCATGGCATGACTTGAAGAGGCCTTGCACAGGAACCCCTTGCAGCCCTCTGGCCCACACAGCTCCACCGCAGAGCACTAAAAAGCATATTCAGGATTTTTCTTTCCCTTTTTTAGTATAGTGAGTCATGTAACACACCTTATCAAACCAGACCTAAATCATGTCTGCTTCTCCCCAGATCCCGTGCAATGCGTCAGCCATTAAACATGCAATTAGCTGCATTTACAAATCCATAAGAGGCTCTCACCAGCCATCCATTGCTCACAGGCAGGACTGTTCATATCCCTCCAGTAGAGCCTCTCCTAATGAGCCACCAGGAAGAGGATCCCAATGGAACTGGCCACATCCCTTTCCCAGCCTCCATAAGGCACAAAAAACCATTTCCTGGCTTCCACGCTTTGCCTCAGAGGATGAAGAATAATGCGCACATCAGGATTGAAAAGAGTTGGTTGTACACTCTTCATCAAAAGGGAAAATCCTCATGCTGTGGAATGCGCAGTTCCAGACATCCTTCTGCCCAAGAGCCCATCCAGGCATGGGAAAACAGGTCAGGCTGCAACATGGGAAGCAGAAACCAGCTTTCTACCCTTCCTACAAGGCTAAAAAACGTGCAA
This sequence comes from Cephalopterus ornatus, assembly GCA_013396775.1. Classification (NCBI taxonomy): domain Eukaryota; kingdom Metazoa; phylum Chordata; class Aves; order Passeriformes; family Cotingidae; genus Cephalopterus; species Cephalopterus ornatus. The sequence continues at coordinate 108,656 of VZRE01000156.1, read as the reverse complement.
TTGCCTGTCAGACATCCCACCTGAACCCCATCAATGGTCCCTTTGGCAGCAAACCTAGGAGAGGAAGTCAGTGATACAGAGCAAGGAAAGGCAGCTGAGAAATCAATGCTGGCAGGAATACCAGCCTTCTGATGCTTCTCCAACCCCCTTCCCATCTCTCTGCCAGGCTCAAGCTACTCTAACAGCATATCTTCTGAGCGGGGCTTTTACTCCTCCTCTGCCACGCACAAGCAGGCATCAGGGGACATATCATTCAGCAAATCCAAGGAAGAAACAAGCAGCATTAACTGTTAGCACGTGTGTTTGGAGACCCCTCAAACTCTTTTTTCCCTTGCTCCCATCTGCTTTGCTCTGGGCCATCAAATCCAATTCAGCAGTGCTCAGAGCTTGTACCAAAGCTGCGACGCATTTGTCAGATCCCTGACTAGACCCATGGCTAATTTTACAACACTAATTTATCTCACCATATTACATCGCTTTCATTTCATCTTCCCCCACCCCCACCCCGGATCCCATTACCGCCACTGTACCTTGTAGCCAGCATGTAACAGTAATTGGTATTATTAAAGACGTACCCTACTCTAGCTGCTCTATCTGCAGAGCTGCGAGGAGTCCCGTGGGTGGGCTGATCCACACAGAGGATGGGGAGGGAAGGAGTCCTTATTCCACACCACTCCACGGATGCCACCAACAGGCACAGTCAAGGGCAGGGTTTTGCTGCTGAAGAGCATCTCTGCATGCCCAGACCCCAGCCCGTTACTGTGGCTCCATCAGGTGTTCTCCACCCCTGTGGGTCCTTAATCTTGACCTTTTAACTCTGGAGGCCACATTCAGCCTTACACACAGGAGGCATTTCTGTGGCTCAGAGGATAAAGGACTCTGCCAATCCAAGGTTAAAAGGGCAGCAAAACACCCCTAGGAAGCATGATGCAGGGGTAGAGGGCAGGGGACAAGCACAGGGAAAATTCATGAGACAGAAGAAATTCATGTTCAGAAGCCAAAAGGCTGCTTACACACCAGAACCAGGAGCAGCCTTTTTTCACACTTGAATAAATGCCATCCTCACCAGAAGACACGTGTCCTGCACACCCATCCAGGTGGTCCAGAGCACACCAATCAAGTACAAATTGGATGAGCAAGGTTTTTAACCCACCTCTTACCTCTCCACCAAGTCCAGAGTCCTTGGGGCGTCCCCAATTTCTCATAAACGTCCAGAGGATTCTTCCGATTGCTTGACCAACCCTCACTGCTCAGATTTGGGATTTTCTTTAACAAAACAGAAGAGACAACCTGTCAGGTTTCCAGGTGGAGCTTTGCCACTGCTTTGGGTTTAGGAAACAACCAAGGGAGGGGGGCATCTGTTTCCCAGCCCTGACAGCTGGGGGTAACTGGTGCAAACATGAAGCTAGTTTAGACTAAGAGCCCTCCCACATGAGCGTCACAGTCCAGCCCCAAAGCATGCATTTGCTTAATTACTTCGATTCAGAGACATGAAATGGGAGAGGGGAAAAAAAAATCCTGCAGTTTGGGGCATCTGTGATCTTCTTTAAAGACAGACAGCAATGCTCCCCAGATGAAACAGCACAGCAACACTACGCTGTCAGCCCAGCACCAAGGCATCTGCCCATGAAGTCTTGCACTACCTAAGCCCTAATCCTGAAAAGTCTCACACACGTGTTAAGTGGTGCAGGGAGAGGCCACTCTGATTGAACCTGGGAGTGTGAAGAGGAAAGCATGCATGTACAGCTTTGCAGCATGGACACCAAGGACTGGAAATGGGAGAGGAACTTTCTGTGCTACGCCTGACATGCTGCCTAATGACATGGAGTCTGAGGCATTAGTGTTGCTAGTGGTGCCCTCCCTTACAGCAGGAAATACGCTTTTTGTGTTAGACAAATTATCAGATGAGATCTGTAGTCATTATCCAGCTCTTGTGGCTGAGGCTGTGTTTTTCCCCCCTCTTCTTTTTAAACACTTCGAAGAGAAAAACAAAGTCTTATGGATCTGCATTATTAAAAATGAAAAATAAGAGCCAAACTCCACTTGCAAGAGGAAAGTCTGGGAGTCACTCCTGCAGAGCTGCTTTCCCAAGGGTGATAGTGACTCCAAGCCTGGAACACCACAGGCTTGAATTAGCACCCAACCCTCAGCTGATGAGTTTTGCCAAAGTCCTCCCCAGGACCACATGCAAAGGCTAGGCAAGTCGGCATGAGGATGCTACAGAAACAAAAACTACAACCCCCATCCACCCTCCATCTTGCCTACAAAACCTAAATGAAAAAATAAACCCCTTCAAAACTCCATTGGATGCCTGATGAAGAAACCCTCATTTGCAAAATGCTGGGAAATAATTAAAAAATTTGCCCAGAGCTTAAAAGGAGGGATGTGGACTGTTTGTCATGCCGGCAGCCATGGTGTGCCGCAATTTATCATGCTTGTCAGGTGTCAGCCACCAAGAAATTTAACTCCAGCTGCCCCAAGCCCAGCAGCCGCAACGCTCCATCAGTCAAGAGCTGCTCTGCCAGGCACCCTGGAGCTGATGAGTAACTGGCAAGGAGGGGAGAGGGCGCCTCCCTACCAAGCCTCCTCTGGTTCTGCAATGCCAATGCAACTCTTTAATTATTTTTTTAGCCACAGATGAAGTGGGACAGAGGAGACCAGGCTACAACAAGAGACAAGGCTCATTTGTCACTACCTGCCAAGGATCTTTCTGGGCTGTAACTCCAGCTTGGCAGGGATATGAGAAGAGGGGTGGGTTTAGCACTGAATACCCTCAGGGAGGGATTGCATTATTATGGGTACAACGCACAAAATCCTGATGCCTTTGCTGAGAACCCACCCATATGAGAAGGACTGACACCCCCTGCCACCTCTGTGCCTTGTGCTGATGGGACGAACCACCCCTGCTATAGGTCCAGCAGTCCAGCTTTCCACATGGAAGTCAAAGCATGACTTGCTTTTTAGGAACTCCAGACTGAGGTCAAACAGGGTTTTGGAGGAACTTGTCATGCCCAGATCAGGTCACCAGCTGAAGGACCTGAGTCGGGGCATGAGTTACTGCTGAGCCAGCAGGAAGATCTGTGAGCTCAGGTGGGCACAGGTGGACAAGACCTGGGTCAGATGTCTGCAGGAGGGTTTGCATCAGTGCTATGCTCACCCCACATCACCAGGACTTGGGGTCTTAGCAATGCTTTGGTCAGGGTTCTTCATCAGTGTGACACCTGCTTTATAGGGCCCATCTGGGCTGCCCCACACAAATACTCCTGCTTTGGCCATTTATGTAGTAACAAGCTGAGTTAAGAGGAACCTGCCTGCAAAAGCACTAACTGTTTAAACAGGTCCCTGCAAACCCTGGAGAAAGCCCAGTACCCATGGCATGCTACATGTCCCACACAATACATCTGCACAATAGAGCGAGGGCTAACAGATAACCAAACCACTTGCAAAAAAAAATCAAGTTCCAAACACACAGCATTTGCCAGAAATCTTTCTCCCCAACACAAACCGGGGCTACACCGTTCAGGGATCCATGAATTTTACTTGGACCAGCAGAAGAGGCCCACAGTTTCCAAGCAGCAAGGCGCCCCATGAGAGAGCTAGGCACAGGTTTTGCACTCACGTGTGCTCAAAGCAGCGCAGTTCCTGCTGCGGGAACCTCTCTGCACACAGTATATATAACACACCCACACAGCAGCATGTCTCAGAGCCTTGCAACTTGGCACAGGGAAGGTGGATTTTTGTGGCGTCAGCAACAGGCAGATCCCTGATGCCTGGCTGAAAACCTTCCCCAAAACTATCAGACTCAGTTTCACAGCACGAAGATACTAAAATTTCTTCAGCACAACAACTGCAAGAATTTTTCTGTGTTGTTTTCTTTTTCTTTTTAATTTTATTTTTAACTGTGGATAATCTAATGCCTTTTTCTCCCCCGAATGCTGTTCTGCAAGCAGTTTAAAACTCTCTTTGCTAAAATTTTCCAAAAAAATTCAGCCGGAGGCAGAGACGTGAAGTTTCAGTCCAAATGGTTAAAGGCTGGCATAGTTTCAAGCAACTGAAGACAGGGGCTTATAATCAGAAGTGTCAGGCAGCCTTAATTGTATTATTTCCTGAAGGAAATAGTTTTCTCTGCCGAAGTCCAGGAGTTATTAAAAAAAGTTGACCTCACTGGAACCAATCAAGATGGAGACGAGAAGCCTGTGATGGATTCTTAAGGCAGGCGTGTTCATGCATCTGTATTTTCAGGGGTCCAGGATTTTAGGACAGGTGTTCCCAGACAAGCCTGGCCTTGCAACAGCAGATGGCCAGGAGCCAGGATGCACAGCCCCCTCCCATCCACCCTCATGAAGTGCCCTAAGCAGGGGCACATAGGAGCACCATGCACCCGAGGAGGGTGCTTGCCTGTGCCCGGATCGATTGCCTCACCAACGCAAGAGAAGAAAAACAACCAGATGCTTTGTAGCTGTCAGGAGCACACAGGCTTTTTGTCCATCTCTCCCTCTCTGCCCACAAATGAAAGTGACAGCAACTTTATTTAGGATTTCTTCCAGTTAAGAGGGGATGGAAGAAAAGTGAAAAATGAAATTGTAGCTCAGCAGAGGTGGAGGGGGAAGATCCTAGAGGCACAGCTCAGGCTGTGCCACTGTTGTAGCAGCCTGGGCTGGTGGCAGCCCTCACACTCCAAAATCAGCACCTCCACATCCCCATCAGTGCTCTCTTCTCTTTTGTCCGTTCGGACATAGAAATCCCAATCCCACACACCCATGTTTGCTGCTGCCCATCAACTCCCCAGCACTACCCAAGAGGCTCAAGCATCTGGAGTGAGTCAGAGATGGAATAACCACGTCTTCTTTTCTCTTGAAACCCCAAGTAATCCAGAGGAGAAAGTCACCTGTTCCCTGCACATATGCAAGGCTTGCACTCATAGCATCAGCAGCAGCCCTGAAATGCATCTCAGCCCTGTGCAGCTCACCAGCATGGCTAAGCAGTGAGTGCACCACCTCCACCAGTGTCCACTACCACAGAAAGTCCTGCCTGTTTTGACTACAACCTCCAGATCTGTTGCAACTAGACCTGTTGCAACCTCCAGATCTGTTGCAATTTGTTGCAACGGATCTGTTGCAACTCAAAGAGCAGGAGAGAAGGCGAAGGCTGCTCTGCAAGAGGGCTGACCACCCTTCAGACCCAGCCCCAGGCAATGCCCCACCGTGGGAGACCACAGCCAGGATTTGAGCATCCCAGCCTGGTCTCCCCCCAGCTTCTGGCAGCATCTCCCAGCAGCACAGCACCTAATGTATCTCAACAGTATTGCAACACGCTGATAACAGAAGCTTTGTTTCAACCTTCATCCCACTTGCGCCACTGTGAGAGTTATGCCACAATCCAAGCCAGACAGGGGCTACACCACTGTTCCCAGTTCCCAGGTGATTAGGGGCTTGACTGGAGTTACCCTGGAGTTGTGCCATGCACTTGCACACAAACACAAACACTCAGGGCTGGCATATAGGAAAAAGAACCCCTCCCCGTCTACCCCATGCAGAAAGGATCTGTGTGGAAGTTGTGTGCAGCTCCCTAGGGGGAGAGAGGCTGCCAGTGACCTCATGGGTTTCTTCCACCGCTGCCCTCTCCGCTGCCATGAGTCAGAGATTAACGACAGGCCATTTATCAGCACTGGTGGCATCATCACCAATCTCGTTTCTGAGCAGACATCTGACCTTGCTTGCCTCCCCGAGACCCGTGTTACCGCATGGCTCCGGCAGCTTCCTGACAGCTCCCAGGGGACGCAACGCGAGGCAGGGATCCAGCTGTGCCACAGCCTGATCCTGAGTCAGGATGCACAGACTAATCCTTGAGCTGCGGGATGAGCGGTGAGTGCCAGCTTGTCCCACTGCCCTACCCTTCTCCCTGTTGGATCCCAAGAAAGGGTCTCCCTTTACTGAGCACTGGACTAGGTTATGGAGAAGGGAAATCTGTGCCTGAAGAGGAGGGCTCAGACAAAGCCAGCCTTGCCTGAATTTCGGGAAGGAAGGGGAAGGGAGGTGGAGGACACACAAGACCCTTTTTCGATGCCTGCAGCATCCTGTGTCTCAGCCTCACGCTACCCAGCCTGTTGGAGGAATCAATGTGCAGTTCCAGCTGTGGCACCAGAGCTTCTCCACAGTCAACCATGGCTGAATTTTAACTCAGATCTCACTCAGTGAGGAGATCAGATAAAATCCAGACACAGATCCACCCTGCATTCCTAAGCAGAGCTTGTACCCACGTCCTGCGGTGTAGATGACCTATGCCACAAGGTCCAGCACTCTTCTGCCCCAAACCAGACCATGCTGGCAGTGTACAAATCTGCTATGTGACTGTCACTTGGTCACCACACACAGCTCTGGTCCTCACAGAAAGTGGGTAGAGAGACGAGAGGCAGAAGGGAAGGGGAACAACACATCTTCTACATCAGGGCACACGATGGCTTTTCAGCCTGTGACCAGGGAGGAGGGAGGACAGCCACAGGACCTCAGGCTAGACACACTGCGTTGGCCAAACCATGAAGTTCACACAGCTCCCTACTAAACAGCAGAAAACAAATTATTTTAAGAGGAGCAGGGAAAATTCAAGAACAGGTCCCCTGACAAATCTTGGTCCTGATACAAGCTTTGCCACAACACAACCCTCAGCCTTGACAGCCAGATGCATCCCCACCAGGAGGGATGAGAGAAACCACTAACATGGCTCTTCTTCTGCGCTGAGTCAAGCCAGTCCCAGCTCTCATATTTCTCATAAGAGGAATGAATTAAAATGATGTGAGACTGGGAAAAGACCCACTCAGTTAAGATGAAGAAATCAGTGCCATTAAACATCATTAGAATAATATGCCCAGAAAGCTTCATAAAAGGAGATACCATATGACTGAATGCTCTCCAGACCCTCATCTTACACAGACCCAAAACATCAACCAAGGGCCTCTTCTAACAGCCAACTCTCACAACGATCAGAAGGCTTGAGGTTTTGTTTTGTGATATGTTGTTTTTTTTTTTCCTGAGGAGTTTTTGGGGTTGCAATTGAAACTACAATTCCTTTAGCTCCTGGGGGGTTGAGAGAGGGAGGAATAAAAATCATTTTTCATTAAGCTGGAGCAAATGGCATTTTTGCTTGTCAAAAATATTTGACACAACTCTGACAGACTCGACCAGAGATATAAATAAAAGATTTAAATCCTTCTGCTTTCAGAGCTTAAGAAAAACCTGCTGTCAGTCCCATGCCAGTACAAGCTCTCATCTACAGGTTGCAATCCCTGGGGGCTGCCAGCACCATCCCAGCACTGATACCAGGACAGAAGGCTCGTACCAGGCACACCAGCCAGTTCATCAAAGTAAAACCTCACCAGCTCACGTTACCGCTCTGCAGGCTGCTCTCTCCGAGACCGGATCAGCCTCTCCTGACTCAGCCAGGGAACAGCAGGCTCCAGGGGAAGGGAGGTGAATAGCATCGATCCCTTCCCTCTCCTACCACCATCCGTATCTGATAGCAGCATCGACCAAGAAGTGCTGTATTTACTCAGCCACCTGGGCTGTGCATCCACAGCCATCGAGCCTCCTTCCCCATCCGTCGTGTCAGTGAGGCAGCCGCAGACACTGTGACAAAACACAGAGTGGTGTCGAAGCCCATTTCAAAATCCTTCTATCCTATTCAAGCCAGAGAGGCTTATGTGCATGGATTTATACTGTTTGCCCCAATATTTAGCTACTGAGCTGACTAATCTGTGTGCAAGAAAAACCCCGGTGGCTCAGAGGCTGAACAATCTACATCATTCATCATTTAGATTAGCTATTGTCTTAATCCTCTTTAAACTACTGTATAATACATAGGGGAGTGGATGTCCTATATGCTCAGGATATGCAGAAAAAAACCTAGGCTGAAGCCCAGAAACTTGGTCAGAAGCTAGAATGACAAATCCTACCACAGAAGAAGCCACAGAAGAAAAAGGAAACTTGTTGCACCCCGTGACAGCTGGTTTAACTTCTTGATCTCTCCACCCTAGCAGCCTTTAATTATTTCCTAGACGCCTTCCTAAAGCTCCTCTGTCCTCTCCCTTCATCACAACCCCGTAACAAACCGTGGATTCCAACCTGTACCAGCTCATACAATGTGGTCAAGCTGCTGCCCTGAGGATGTGGAGCTGTGCACCCTGGGAGACAGGACGTCCCACCCATCACGCATGGCTGTGCTTCTCTCGGAAAGGCAACAGCTCTGCCCAGCCCAGTGCCAAGCTCTGGGCCATGACTGGTGAACAGGCAGGCTCAGGTCAACAATTAAAGCCTGCTTGGCTATCCGTGATCATGCCACACATTGCTGCAGTACCCGCTGGGAGGATGAACAAAACCAGGATTCTTTATGGAAACAACAAGGAGTTTGGGGGCAGGCGGGGGGGCATGCAGCAAGGCAGTAGCAAATGAGGCTTTAGTTCCCTGTCTGCCAGAGCTGAGGGAGCTAATAAACAGATAGATGAGCTAAATTGTCTTCTGAACCTCTGTATCAGTATTCACATTACAGAGGCTGCTTCCAGCAATTCCAGAGTATTAATAATAAATGCTACATAATTACAGCAGACTTGCTTTGTCCTCTCTTCCTGTTTACTGTCAATGTCTCAGTAACCCTGTGCAGCCCACAGCCAGCTCTCCACCGCCACCAGCCCCTCCGCAGGTGGCACAGCTCTGGCATCACCGATGGGTGTCTCTCCCAGCTCCCTCCTGGGGAGGTGAAGGAAGGATCAAGTGCTGATACCACTTCGAAGTGATCATCTTCTACCTGTCAAAGCCCTGACAATGTTGCTGCAGGGCATGAAAAAGGTGTATTTGAGGGCTCAGCAGCACCCCGAAGCTGGGATGAGCTGGGAACTGTGCAAACAGCATCTCCAATGCACAGAGTTGCAACAACTCACCAAGAGCCTCTTAACAGTAAATAGGGCTTATGGCCTCTCCTGGTTTTAAACTTCTCCAGACTTGCAGATGGAGCTGCCTTCCCTACAGAGGTGTTTTTTTGGGTACCTCTGCTCCAGCCCATGGGGACTCTTCCTGCTGCACCCAGGGTTACAGGAGCAGTAACAATGCATACTGCTGAGAGCTCGAAGTCAGCTCTGGAGCAACCCCAGAAAGACATACTTGTGGGAAGACATAGGAGATGACCCTCATGTCCCACATCTGGCAGTCAAGTAAGGAAGAACTAAGTTTTGGGGTAATCAAGTTCCAGACCAAACACCTCCAGCTTGAGCAGTGGCCACACCCTCACACCATTCTCTGCAGCGCCATGGCCCCTCAGACCCAGCTACTCTTCCCAAATATCCTTCCTCCCAGGTAAGCTGTACCAAAACGCCTGCTCTGTCTGATCATTTCATACACTGATCCAAATGAGAGTTAAAGATGCTCTGGCACTTTTCCTCTGAATTTCAGAAGTGTTTCCTCCAGTGTAGCTGCAAACTGAACTCTGAAGCTTTACTTCCCACAGGACTGTCTCTGTGAGTATTTCTTTCTCAGTTAAAGGTGAAAAGCATCAAAACTCTGGAGAAGGGTCCAATTTAACGGTGCAATAGCAGTTTATATCTGAGCACAGGTTTAATTTGCACCTTTCAGACTAGCTCTCTCTTTTCCCAGTCTTGCAGGGAGACTGCCATGGCCCTTAACACAGCTTCAATAATAGAATAGAACAAATACCTCAAATGAGATTCCTGTGAGAAGAAACCAATATGCAAAACAAAGTGAGCCTGCCTTCCAGTGCAAATTAACTCAGCTTCTGCCCCGACTCCAGACCTTTCCAGACATAAGACCCATTGGACAGCAAATGAATGCCAAGCAACTCAGATGCAAATCTCTCCCTGAACAGAGAGAGCCTCAAATGCTAAGGGAACACTTGGTTCAAAACAGAACTGAGAAGACTTGAAATGGAAAAAAAAAATCCCAACCCAAATCCAGCTCTATCAGTCACACAGGGAAAGCAAGGCTGGAGTGACATGAGAACATCTGTCCCTCAGGCACGGGTGTCTCCCCCTCAACCTGGGACACAGGGAGCATTCCTGAGCGCTGGCATCCTGCCACTGTTCTCCAATGATTCCCACAGCTGCACATGTCCACTTGGTGTTTTCTGTGCCTCCTTGCCCAGTGAAGCATAGAAGAATTTTTCTTCCTCTACACAGACACGTTTTTGAATTCTCAGACTGACACAGCAACCAGGAATAAATGCTAAAGAGAAAGAGAGACAGTGCTTCTGTCCTAAGATGAGTAAGGCACCAAGAAAAGCGAGAGGGACAGATGGTGCAGGGATCAAGACAGAAGGCAGGAATCCTCTGGACTGCTTACATGGGAGTGTGCATGCCAGAGAACGGTGGACAAGAATGCAGATTGGGAAAAAATGGCATCATCATCATCACATCAAGCTTTTCCTTGCAGGACAGTTCCAGGAGGACTACTTTGAGAACAGCATGGCTAGTAGACAGCCCCACAGTGCAAGGAAGGACAAGTTCACTCCCACTGGGTGGCCCTGGACTGATTACATATCTGTTGGCTGTCTCTTTCTTCACTCACTGCCACTTTTGGCAGGGGGGCCCCACTTCCTTCACCACAGGGACCTGTGCAAAAGGCACTCAGCAGGCTGGAGTCCCTACACACCACAGGTGGTATGGTGCAGCCCAGAAAGCAATAATCCATATGGACAGGGAAGGGAAACCCATGAAGAGTTGCAAGGAAGATGACATATGTTAGCCCCAGAAAGGCAGATCCTGAGCTGGATTGGACACACTCAACCTGTACTGCTGGAGAAGCTCCCACACTCAGAGGGAAGGGATGGCCCTGCCAGCCCCTCACAGCATCCGCCAGACACATGGACAGACTGCTGGCTGTCGCAGCAGGACGGAAAGTGTGGGAGGACAATGAAGCGCCTGGACTGATCCCTGCACGGTGATGCCACAGGGTAAAGCAACGTTTGCCCCAGGATTTATCAGCCAGCGCTCCTAGAAGACAGAAAAGCATTAGTTTTCTGAGGCCTCACACTCACCTCCAGGACAGCATGCATTCCAAAACCCTGCCAGGGCTGTTTCCCTGCTTTCCAACAATGTCTATGTCCAAACCCACCCCCGAGATCTCAGGATGCTCCTTGGCAGCTGATGACAGCACATTGCAGGCTGTGTGAGCCTCTTGTGTCAGCCCCCACTGCAAGCCATTTAAAAAAGAGACAGCAAGTTATTAATTACAAATTAAGCTGCTAATTGATACTAAGCTCTGTTAGCCCTAGGGGAAACAGAGGTGGAGCTGTGCCCCTCACACCACGGTTCACTGACTGCAAGTGTAATATGAGGGGCCTGATCTTCCCAGGAAAGCTGGTGAGGACACAGTTGTACGGCTTCCAGCTTGAGCTGTGCCTGCCAGCCCAGGGATCTCTTAATACTTCACTTCCTCCATCTGTGATCTGCCTCCAAACCATTGTAACAACCAAAGGTTCAAACACCCTCTGCCAGATGACAGCCAGACCCCAGCACAATCCCAGTCAGCACCCATAAGTGCCAGTGATTGCCTCCATCAGACTTTTTCCATAACACAGCAATTAGGAGTGACAGCTCCAGGGCTCCCCCTCCAAATAAAGATCTCCTCTCTTGTAGGGGATGAAGTTTCCCTATCACTACATCCCAGTAGCACTTCAAGGTCTGTACAAGAAGTCCCAATTTTGTTTGGCCCTGTGTGGACTCCTGCATCTTGCAGAGAATAAGGAGATGAAGCATTGCAAGGATCGGCCCACACCAGACAGGTAAGATGGAGGCCAGGCGAGATCCTAGAGTTTAAGAAATCCCTCCTGCACTATTTCCTCAGCTCTGCCTTTTGAAAAGCTCAGAAACACAGTGCAAAATTACCTCTTCTCTTAATGAGTAACAGGTAATAGGCAATAAAACAATAATATTAACAAATAATAAATAGCAACACCTTAATAAGAGGCAGTAAAGCTCTGAGTATTGCATCCTGTGTTCCAACTTTGAAGCAGATGGGAAGCTCAGCTCTTGCACAGGGAAGCTCAGCACTTGCCTGCATTGGACAGACTTGCCTTGTTCAGGGGCTCTGCTGGAGCAGGACCAGTTCTGCTGGGTTTGGCCATCAAGCAACCAATGCCAAGGTTTCCATCCATCCACTCTCGCACTGTCCTTCTCTTCTGGCAGCCTAATTAAGCCTAATGAATCACATCCAGCATAAGTCACGAGCAAACGTAGGAAGACTTGGGGACCATGGTGCTGTGCAAGCAGAAGATGAATAAGTAAAATTGACTCAAGTTGACAGAAGATGCCAATTCAGTGGTAGACATTCTGTAGCGAGGCATCTGTTTCGGTGACTTTGGCTAGCTGAGCAAAGAGGGCAAAAAGAAAATGGGACAAAAGCTAGTTTTGCCTTTTAATAAGGGAAAAACCCCAGGGATGTTTTATGCTATTTCAACATTTAAGTTTGTTGGGTTTTGTTTGTTTGTTTTTTTGTTTTGGTTTTTGGTTTTTGTTTTTGGGTTTTTGTTTGTTTTTTGTGCGTGTGTTTTTTTGTTTTGTTTTTTTTTTAAAAAGGAGTATATTTCTATTTACCAGAATGGATTTAGAATCACAGCTATAGAATACTGCAGACTGACCCTGTTGTCAACCTAATGCCATGCAGGTAGCACAGGACCAGCCAGTTCAGGTACAGGGTCTGCTGCAGGTCAGGACTGAGGATCTCAAAGACTGGGCTTTTCCCATCTCTTACTCCTCTTGTAGTGTTTGACCACCATTATGGGGACAAGATACTTCTCAGTGCCTGACAGGCAGTCAGATGCCCGAAACTGGGCTGTAATCTGCTGCCCTGTCCCTGGATGCTTCCAAAAACAACTCCATTTCCGGCCTCTCCCTACCCATCAAGAGACTCGAAATTGCCATGATGCCCCTCAACACTGTGCTTCACTCTCCCTTCCCCAAGCTGCACATACCCACTGCTCCCAGAATCTCCAACATCATTCCTGTCCTCCACAAAGCCTCTGAGCTACCCAGCTGACAACCACCAAGGAGCTTTGACATCACTCCCCCAGGAGATGATGGTGGGGAAATGCTGCAAACCAAGGCAAACTGCACAGCTTCCTAACAGGCAAGAAACCCTTCCCAAATCTAGCTGTAGCCATAACCAACTGTCACAGTTTTTCTTTCAAAAAACAAAGAGCCCTGCTCCATGGTAATGCAAACAGTTGCTATTCCAACGCAGTTCCCCCCACCCTTTCCCTTCTCTTCCCTGTTCAATCTGAAGTCAATTACAGGAAGGTTAATGGGGCAGAGAGGATGCCAGTCGGCTGGTTAATGATGTCAAAGCACCTGGCATTGCCTGGGCAACAGCTAGGCAGCGGGGATGCAAATGAAGGCACAGGATTGCACTTGGTCCCTCGAAAGGAGCTGATGCAACTGAGCGTTATCAGCATTAATGAACATGGAAATGACAAGAGAGAGCACCCAGAGAAACAAGACACTGATGGGGAGGTGGGAGCTGCACCCACTGCAGGAAGATATGGCAACAGGCACCGTGTCCTAGGTGTCAACAGGAACAGCTTCCACGGTGCTGGCCTTCCCCCAAGTCTTCACTTAGACGTGCTTCCCATGGTTTAACACTCCAGCTTTGCACACCTGAGACCAAATCATGTTGATCTGCTGAAAGCTTCCCTCATGCAGCTCCTGGCTCCTCTCCAGACAAGCTGCGACAGAAAGAGCAAGAGGGGAGATTGTGTGCATCAAGAGGCCACATCTTAGAGTGACCCGATAAACATGGGGCCATGGCAGAAAAGACCCGAGGCAGGAGGTGCACAGGAGCAGAGGTGCTTGAGGGCACTTCAGTGCAAGGAGCAGTGACCTGCTCAGTGGGAAGGCTGTTCCAGCAGTGTAAACCAGATTCTCCAAAGCTTGCAGTCCACACATCATCTGCAATTGATACTTTGAAGTTTTCAGGCAGAGGAATGGGAGCCTTTATATGGGATGTTGTCTGCCGGTACAGCACTTGGCACAATGTGTTTCCATGGATCAGGACTGCAGGGCAGCACATCAGAGTACTGCAAGCCTCAGACACCTGCAGAAAGCCATTTCCAGCTCTGGTCCACCATCCAACCACTATATCTTCTTCCTAGTCCACAAGCTCCATCAGATCCCCCTCAGCACATTTACTACTTGGAAAACCTTCACCCCAATGGTATTCAGTGCTTTTCTATCCCTGGCCTTTTAGCCCACTCCATGCGACTCCTCTCCCTCTTTCTTCACCCCATTCACACTCCAGCACAGCTGCTGTGATGCAGATACCTTTGGTCCTCATGTGGAGGCCATCCAACCCCAAATCCCAGTGGCATAGGTGCTTGTGCCCCTCTCAAGCTTTCTGCTCATCTTCTTCAACTCCACGGTCCACCCCCAAAATACGCTCCAAGGTGGCAACAGCTCCACCAGCAGCCACAGTGACGTCCCACAGGGGCTCTGCTGTCCCAAGAAAAGCTGCATTAGTTGGACAGGGGGAAGCTGACAACATTTCTGACACTGGTGACTAGCAGAGCTTGCACAGTTGAGACGCAGCTGTGCAAATGAGACTCCAGCAACCACGCCCTAGCCCCAGTGATTTCCACAGGCGTGAAGAGCACTATCAGGGACACAAAGCAGCCGACGCCACAGGGAAGCAGTTGGGTCATGCATCCATTTACAAGGTCAGCGCCCTGTGCCTCTTAAAAGTACTTCACTTTCACCGGAGGCAAGTCAAGGTGACTGGGACAGACTGTGCTGCTTGCTGCCCCTGTTCCCACTAATGTTCCCTGCTATCCTTGCCCTTGCAAGCCCCTGGGAACTCAGGGCATCCTTCTCTGGTCTCTGGAACCGGCCCAGCAAAGCAACAACCTGGGCAATAAATAACACTGGCAATGGTCAGAAGCAGAGCAGCCGTGGGCTCTGCAGGGACTGGAGCATCCCTGGCCAACCCATATGCAGGCTCTGTGGGACATAGGGCTTGACTCAAGCAAACACCTTCCAAACATCCTCCCTGCCCACCACAGCAGGACTGGGACTGACTGGGCTCACAGCAGTGCCATCCCAATGCCAGGTCTCTCCTTGAGTTGCTTTTAAATGTCAGCAGTAAAACAGCTACACGGAGTGAATTAAATGGAGGAGGGGGAGGAAAAAGAAAAAAACAAAAAAGAGAGAGAAAAGAAAGACGATATGGAGAAGAGACAGCTCTGCTAATAGCAGAGTCAGCCAGAACTCTCAGAATCCATTTGAAATGCGTAGGGCTTAATTTAACTTAATGGTTTTGTCAAACATTGGCACTCTGTTAAAAGCACAGGAGAGCTGGTAATCCAAATGCCAGTGGCTCTGCTTTTACTAGTCACAAGAAAGCTGCTGTTCAAGTCCCCAGACAGATCCATCTGGTTTCATGCAAGCAGCAAGTATAGCCCTGGCTACTGCAGTCACTCAGGAGGGCAGTTCTGTATTTACTTAGCACTGGCAGCAGCTCTGGCTTTGCCCAGAATGTAAAAAATAAACATAGCCACTGCATTTCTGAGCTTGTACACGTCTTAAGGCAGCTCCAGGCTTCTCCTAAAAACACAGCTCAGTTAGGGGAAGAGAAATTTCCAACTTTCCCTTGGGAAGACAAAATGAAATCTTTCACCTATGTGGACTTCCGAAAGAAGCTGAAAGAAAAAAAAGAATAGCAAACTCTTTGTTCCCAGGCAGGGAGAGAAAGACATGAGCTGCAAGCTGGTTCCACATCCAGCCCTGCTCTCCCTCCTCTCTCCAGCAGCACTAGGTCAAGGGCCCCCAGCAAACCCTGTGAGATGGAATGGGGCTCAACCC
>VZRE01000156.1:56600-92796 GCA_013396775.1 Cephalopterus ornatus | reverse complement strand
GCCTCACCCCCAGGGCAGCACTAGCCCTGCCACTGTCAAATCTTCTTCTAGAAGAAAAAGTAACAATTCCAACCTGCCATTTAAGATGATTTTCCTTCTGCAGACTGAGCCTGTCTACACACAGCAGGGACAAGCAGAGGGTGTTTAAGCCTCCTTGCCTGATGCCCTATTCTGGCAGTAGATTGGAAATTCGGGACATCTCTGTTTGGTTTTGTACCCACTCTGAGGGCACCAGCAGATGACTTGGAGGACCAGCTACTGTGTGATTCAAGCCACTGAGACATAGGCACACTGGGACAGGGACCAGGCCACTCTCCCCTTTGCAGTGACAACAGTCCAGTAAGGTCAAACTTGCCTACAGAGTCTTGGGTGGAGGCTTTCAACCATTTGCATGCCATCAGTCACTGATTTGTCCTCTGCACCCACATCCTCCCAGGCAGCAGCTGCCACCACAAACTGCTGAGACTAGACATGTTGGGAGCACTGCTCTGCCCACCTCCCCAGGCCTGTGTGATTTCAACAGCAGATCCCAGAGACCTTCCCTTCCCCTAAGGCAGACTCCACTTCCCAGCACATTCCTCAACACTTTGGCTCATTGCAGAGAACCCTCACTGCCATGTACCCCAGGCAGAGGGTTTGTTTAAGGAGCCAGTACTAAAGGAAGCGCTGCTGCCAATCTCCAAAGCAAAGGGCTACAGGGGGGGCAAGCCCTAAGCTCCAGGGCCATGGGCACATTCCCTGCTCCACACAGTGCAGGTGGGAAAGGAGCTCCAGGAAAACTCAGGGGGGGCAGCAGAGGCTTTTAAGCCTCTGCATTGCCTTAAACCTCCCCCTCCATCCCAGGACCTGGATTTCTGTTTGATTTAAGACACAAATGGAATCGAGTTTAAAGGTCTCAGCCTGGCCCTTGACTCCTTGGTGGGAGTCTTTCCACATCACAAAACCACCAGACAATTCAGCCTGATTGACAGCCTTTCAGGCAGAGGGGCCCAGGGCTGAGGGAGGGAAGGGGGCTGTGGGTCAGGGCTAAGGAGGGAGCAGCCAGAACAGTGCAAAGGGCTGGGAGATCAGGGGATGGCTGCAAGGTGGAGGGAATGCTCAAGGTTTGTGCTTCCACAGGAAAAAGGTTTTTGGGAAAGGATGAGAGGCTAAAGCATCCTTGAGGGATTCAATTCCACTTAAAACAGGCAAAATCCAAATTGAAGATAGCACAGGCAAGGGCAAAAAAGAGATTTGGTTTAATGCACTTTTTCCTGAGGTAAGTGAATAGCAGCATGCACCAGAGAAAAGAAGCTGAGTACAAGGCAGAAGGAGGACCCCAGGCTTACAGAGAGGAGAGGAGTCAGTGATAGGCAAGAGTAAAGAGAGATCAGAGATGGGAAAACAAGAGAGCAAAGCCAGAATTCAGTGTCCCTGGGCTCGGTCACTGAGGCTTCAGCAAAGGCTGAGATGGCAGCAAGGAATCACACATATGTGGACATGTGCACCCTGTGCCATATTCTGCCTTGGGCCCCATCCTGCTCTTCAGCTCCAGCAAAACCCAGTCCAGTAGAGGGACTTGACCAAATTACCCCTGCAGCAACAGGCAGGACCCCCAGAACAGTCAGTAGCAAAGACTAACTGCTTCCTCACCTCCTCCACTCTCCTACTCTTCACATCCCACCTTAGGAGAGCTGGGCATACTGCTCAGCTCCCTCCCACACAGCTTTTCCCTCTGTTCCAGGGCTGATGCCAACAACCTTCATGGGTCTGCAGAGCCCAGTCTCCTGCTGTATGTGGTCATTCCCTTTCCAAGCCCACTCACATTGCTAATTTTGGGAGAAGGTTCTCTTGAAAGTATTCTCACCTTGCAGTCTGGGTCAAACCCATGTTTGCCAGTCCCTCTTCTCAAGAGGACACAATGCACTTCTGTGATCAGAGTCATCATCACTTGGGGAGACCAAGCAAGGGAATGTAAGAAGACCACAGATACTTGTCACACTATCTTATTTATCCTCCCTTTTGCACACAGGAAACCCTTTCTCCTACTTTTTTTTTTTTTCATCTAAATAAAAGAGAAAAATTTTAAGCTGGTGCTTTAAAGCACAGCAACCCCCAGCCCATCTCCATGGCTTGCCAAGAGAGCAATTCATCCTCTGCCTCTATTCTGCAGTAGGTAAAGGCCCCCCCCCTCGCTTTTGTTCATCTCCCCGCTCTTTTGTCTGGCCCTGAAAGCGTTGATCACTCCTGCATGAGGAATGTGAAACTGATGTGATGTGATAGGAACAATGCTCCAGCCCCGCTCCTTGCAGCCACATCAAAGTCCCCATTTGCATGGCTTCCCCTTGCCTGCCTGTCCCCCTCTGCCCCCGGCCGTGCTCTGGCTGCTTCAGCGCCTTCACTGTCCTCCCAGCTTCGAGAAGCAGCCTTGGCCTCCTACTAAAAGGCACTCGATGTGCTCCCCCATGCCTGCCTCTGCCTCCTTTTGCCCATGGGAGATAGGATCCATGGGCAGCATCTGGCTGGCAAGAGATGTGGCATCGATACAGGCTAGGATGCACCGACATGCTCTCTCTGTTAATCCTGCTGCTGTTTGGTACCCATTCACCAATGGATGCTTCTCCCTGCAGCACTGCCAGGCTGTGGTGGGGGGTCTATGCAAAGGGATGGTGAAGTGAGGAAGAGCTGATAAATCAGGAGGTGTGAGGCAGTGGGGCCCAGCCCTGACAGAGGAAAATGGGGAAATGCACTAGCATAAAGATTAGGACATTCCTAAGCAAGTGAAGGACATAGGGGTAGTTCACACTGAAAATGCCCTGCTCTTACAGTATCTGGGGGAGGTAGAACCTGACCTGTCCTTCTGGTGTAGAGGGAGAGACAAGGAGCCAGACACTCAGTAAGGACACGACCTGACAGGTGGACACCACCACGTGTGTAGCACTGCCAGCCCGTGCAACACCCTCCAGCGCTGGCAGCTGCATGGAGCTCAGGGGATGCTGCAAAAGCCACTGGAGCAGCTGGATAAACACAGCTCTGGGTCCAGGCAGCTGAGCCCAGGAATGCTGTCACCAGGTAAAAACCCTGCTGCTGCCTTGCAATGAACAGCTACAACCCAAAGCTAAGCAATGCCCTTCCCCGAGCACGCTGCACAAGTAACTTCTCCAGACCTCATCAGGTCAAAGGCTTTAAACCAGCACCAGCAAAGGAGCCTGCTGAGAGAAAACAAACCCTCCAGCAAGACAGAGAGCCTCTGCCCAGTCTCACAGCAGCTGTGGCCCCATAGCAAGCCTGTGTTGACATGACAGCAGCTGGAAAGTGATCACTTTGCAAGCTCCCTGAGGCACCACCTGCCTCCAAGTCCCCTGGGAGCCCCAGGCAAGCAAGCTCCCTTTCCCTTCAGAAGGCATCCAGGTGCCTGCTGCCATGCAGGGAGATGCAAGCAGCACCTGGGCAGGGAAGGGAAAATCCAGGTACTGGCCATGCCAGCTATGGAGCGAGCAGGAGGTGGCATGGGACGGGACCAGAGGAGAGCAGTAGTGGGAGCACACAGAACCACACAGCACCATCAGTGTTGGAAACAGGAGGGACACTGATGCTTCTGCAAAATTGAGGTGCTGCTGGTACACCTCACAAGCTGAAGGATTTAATTTTTGGCAAAGAGGCAATAATCCTACCTAACCTTTGCCACCAGGGCCCATTAAGATTGATTTCCCCTGTCCCACTATCCTGAAGTATTGGACTTCCCTTTGACCTCAATACCAACCATGATGCTGAGCTGCTCTGTGTCACTTACCAACACACGGAGATGGGAAGCATCTCTCTATGGAAAAAAGACATTTCCAGGTCCAGCCATTTCCAACATAGCATGCAAGACCCAGGTGACCAAGGCTCTGAGCTCAAGCACATTTCCAGCTTGCACTTCATACAGAAGATCAGTGATAAAGAGGGACTCCAGGTGTTTTGACTTCGAATGCACAGAAATCCTAAACCAACTGTCCAAGAGCTATTTTGGAATTAACAGCTCAGAGATCAAAATGCACACATGGGTTACATGTAGTAGGTACTGCTCTAATGTTAAACAGGCACTTCTCAAACACTTTGCAGACCACCTGTACCCAAACAGCCTTCCAAATCTTGAGATCCCCTACCTCTCCTTTCAGTTTTTACCTGGTTTTGTTTATTCTTTTATAAGCTTATAAATTATAAGCTTTATAATATGCTTATTATTTGCCCCCTATTCAAGCTCCTCTGCTCTTCATCTCTAGCTGGAGCTCAGCAACCTGCCAAGGGACACAGCACTGGCAACTATTCCTGATTTATACTGATGGAGAATATAACTTCCCTTTGCTAAAGTAAATAGAGTCACTACCAAGAGGCAGAGCACAATATTTTTTATTAATGAGCATATTTCTGCGTAAGTGCTCACTGGGGAGGCAAGACATTCAATATGGAAGAACTAAGACCACCTTCCTAACATTTTGGGCCATATTTGCTACACAAAGAGCTTGCTGTTGTGCATTACACCTGGCCAATGTCACTCCTGGTTAGGAAAAAAAAGAGTCTCTGCTAGAGGAATATGGTGGAGTGTGATTAAGGAGGGGTATTTCATTCTGGCATTCAGACTCATCCCTGCCAAGGTGGTTTACCTTAGGATGACACCAGAACAGCTGTTTTGCTGTAGCTGTCCTCACACACTAAGCAGAGCCCCCAGCAGTTCTGAGGCTCCTTCCTCCGGCTGGGGGGAGCACAGCAAACACACCTATGCTGCCCACCACCCTGCTGGGCTCCCACCTGGTTACCCCCAGGGGATGAAGCTCAGAGTCCTCTGCATCCCCAGGAGGAAGAGAGGCCCCTGTGGTTGGCTGACCTTGTCTGGATGCCAGGTACCCACCAAAGCCTCCTCAGCTGGACAGGGAGGGTAGAAAATACAGCAAAAGCTCATTGGTCAAGACAAGGGCAGGGAGAGATTCCTCACCAATCACCATCATGGGCAAAACACACTTGATTTGGGGAAATTAATTTATTACCAATCAAATCAGAGTAGGGTAATGAGAAATAAAACCAATTCTTAACACATCTTTCTACCGCCATTACCTTCTTCCTAGGCTCAACTTCAGTCCCAATTTTCTCTACCTCCTCCCTCATAGCAGCACAGGGGTATGGAGAATGGAGGATGTGGTCAGTTCATCACATGCTATCTCTGCTGCTCCTTCCTCCTCAGAAGCTGGACTCCTTGCACTCTTCTCCTGCTCCAGCACAGATTCCCTACCACAGGAGTCAGTCCTCTACAAACTTCTCCAATGTGAGTCCTTCTCATGGGCTGCAGTTGTTCATGAACGTCTCCAGTGTGGGTCCCTTTCACAGGTCAGTCCTTCAGGAACAGACTGGTCCAGTGTGAAACCCTTCCACAGGGTACTATCCTTCAGGAACAGGCTGCTCCAGCATGGGTGACCTCAAGGGGGTCACAAGTCCTGCCAGAAAACCTGGTCCAGCACAGGCTTCTCTCTCCAGGGGCCACAGGTCCTGCCAGTGCAGGCTTCCCATGGGGTCAAGACTCCTTTTGGGCATCCACCTGCTATGGTGTGAAGCCTTCCACAAAATGCCAGTGGACCTCTGCTTCAGGATGGACTACATGGGCTGCAGGGGCACAGCTGATGCACCATGGTCTGCACCACAGGCTGCAGGGGAGTCTCTGCTCCAGCCCCTGGAGCACCTCCTCTGTGTAGGTCTTCACTGACTTGGAGTCTCCAGAGCTGTTACTTTCACACACCCTCGCTTGTCTCTTCTCTGGCTGCAACTGCAATTTCCCCCCCCTATTTCTTAAATCTGTTATCCCAGAGGTGCTACCACCATCACTGATGGGCTCAGCCTTGGCCAGTGGAGGGTATGTCCTCGAGCTGGCTAGCATTGGCTCTGTCAGACATAGAGGAATCTTCCAGCAGCTTCTCACAGAAACCACCTCTACAAATCCTACCTACACTACCAAAACCTTACACACAAATCCAAGGCATCCCCAACCGCCAGCCTTGAAAGGCAGCATCAGTCCTTTTTGGTAGCTATAATGGTGCAACAAGTAGCTTTGCTCAGAGAGATGATGGCCTGCAGGACTCCAGGACAGGAGCCTTGCTCTCCTGTTGTGACAGTGAGCTGTTGCCGAAGAGGACACAAATAAGATGCTGTACACCCCTCCAGTACTCCATCTCCCCAGCCCTTCACACAGTATCAGCAAAACAGGATAGGTCCCACTCTATCAGAAGGGTCCTTGCCGATGCTGCATCAAGATGAGGGAACAAATGCTTTGTGCCGGTAAGTGATACAGTGATCCCCACACAGTGCTCACTGGGCAGTAAAATCTACTCTCTAAACATGGTGAAATACTGCAAGAACCTCCTGCTCCCACAAGCAGGGGTGGGTATAATTCCTCCCCTGGAGATCAGGGACCAGGAGACATTCCCTCACTTGTGGTCCACACCATCAGCAGCTGATGCTGACCACATGGGCTGCTGCTTTCCAGGACACTGCATCTAAGGGAAGCCCCCTCAACCTGCCTTACACCAGCATGGCATTTTGCTAGAGCCCAACAGCAACACTCGAGCAGAGGCCAGGCAGGTACCCCCAACCCTCCCAGCCCATACAGAGCCAAAATGCTGCAAGACAGTTAAAGAAAGCCACCCCGCTCACTGCATCCAACTGCCATCGGAGGCATGCCACAGGTGAAAAGACCTTGGTACAGCTGGACAGATGTTGTTTCAGGGCTTCCTAATCCTCTGTCCCTAATTCATTCCTGGTTTCTGCAAGGCACAGTTAATTCTTGACTAGCCACCACAGATGCATGTTTCTTTGCTTTCAATTGGCCAGCAAAATCCATTTACCCTGCCTGTCTCATCCTGTTTCTATCAAGCCTGCTGAATTCTCCTTCAGTGAAATAAGCAAGCTTACTGTAACACCCTTCTTTGTAAGAGCAAGGCGAAAATGACAGTCTTTCTGGTGCCTGACTATTTCCCTTCACAGGAGCTAAACATTGCTTGTTTTCCATTGTGAACTGTTCTGACTTCATAAAATGCATGAAAGCACCAACGGAGTCAATTCAAGTGGGAAAGAAGTTTCTGAAAGAGAATATTTATTTACCTTGCACATTCCTGTGGAGAAGTTTAGGCTGGT
This sequence comes from Cephalopterus ornatus, assembly GCA_013396775.1. NCBI lineage: Eukaryota > Metazoa > Chordata > Aves > Passeriformes > Cotingidae > Cephalopterus > Cephalopterus ornatus. The sequence continues at coordinate 85,656 of VZRE01000156.1, read as the reverse complement.
AATTTACTAGTCAAGGATGTGGGAGTCTCCAGGTGAACACGAGGGGGAAGAGATGCGATTCAATATCTGCCTTGTCCAACACCAGTCATGAGCAGCCAGAGATCAAACTGTTGATTTAAGATTCTTGGTTGCAAAATCCCATTTGGTGGGCCTGTGGGAGGCAAGGCAAAAGCTCCCACAGCTTGCACACCCCAGGTGGCTTTTTTGCTTTCAGTACCAGAGCCACAAGACACCTTTGGTTCTTGCAGAACAGAGTTCCAGTCCTCCGCAGTGATTCCCCCTCAAGGCATGTCCTAAGGGTTTCTCAAACTAAGTTTGAGGCAGGACAGAGGGAACAGAAAACCCAGACCTGTCCCTTCCACATCCCTTACTTCTTCTTTTTTGCTTTTCTGGTGATACACACCCATGGCAAAGCAGCTACAAGACACCAACATTTTTGGCCCTGTGCTAAATGCTGCCAAAGCAGCAGCATGTGAGTCAGAGTGACCCATTTACCCAAAAAACAGATGGAGAATCAGGTCAAGCTGATACCTGCAAGCACCTGGAAGACCCACACTATTGACTTCTGCCCAGAAGTAAACACCAGCAGCCTCAGAGCAGGGGTGCAGTCCCCAGGGATGTACACCAAGGAAGGAGACCACCAGAGAGCCCTCCTCCCATCTCCACTCCTGCCCTGAGCAGTACAATTGCACATCTGGAGCCAGGCAGCTGATGGGAACCCAGCACGGTGCACACCAAGCTCTGCAGAAGGAAACCTGGCCCCTGTACTCCATTTGCAAAATGCTTGAAGGCTGATGCTTTCAACACAGGAAACATCCAAAGTCCTTACACTTTAGGGTTTAATTCCCTCCTCCCTCTCCCTGCAGTAGCCTGGAGTTTTCATTTCTCATCCTCTCTTGTTTAGTTTCCTCACACTCTTTTCACATCCTTGCGTTTTTTCTTTTTTTTGGCGGCTCCTCAAGTTTCATTCTCTTTTCCAAGTTAAATGAGATGAATTTAAGACTTCTGCCACTCCTCCCTGTTCATTAGCAGACATAAATTAAAAGCAGAATTAAAGAGATTACTTGCAATACCACTTGAGACACCTTGAAGCCTCTTATTGCTTTGCCATGTACTGTGAATTCTGACCCACCAAGGGACTTTACATTTGGACCTTGCCAAGTGTTTATCTACATCCTGTCAGATAGGTTTGGGGGAAGAGCTCTCATCCTTCTCAGAAATAAGATAAGATTAAGACTTTGCTGGAAGCTTTCCCTTCCTGCATCAAGTTTGTTGCAAAAAAGTTACCACCTGCTAAGGTCTTTTGACCCTGAAATGTAGATATGAACCACTTGCAGGAAAAAGCATGCAAAAATTGATTTTTTTTTTTTTTTGCTTATTTGTTTCATGGAATTTGAGTAGGATGTTACCAGACCTGTACTGGAAACAGCTACCACCTGCAGGGCACTGGACAGCTACAGCCTCCCACAGTGACTACAGTGAGCCAAGGAAAATCATTGCATCAGGCTGCTTCCAGGACCAAGAGCATCCTGTTGATTTCCACATTTCCAGGAGACAAACAACTAAGGACCTGCAGATTTTTACTGCTATACTTAGCTGCACCCATCCCCCCACTCTGCAATCCTGTGTGCCAGGGAAGAGGCAGAGAGATGCCAGTTGCTCCACATTCAGGACCTGATGTGCTGACATTAGCACCCAAAGGTTGGGGAGGTTCTCTGAGTGCACAGTTATTTCAGAAGTTTCATATGATGCTCATAGGTGCAGCTCCTGCTGTTAAAAGCTCAGTCGGCACAAACCAGTGGGGCACAGGGCTTTGCAGAGCCCTTCCTGTCCCACAGCACCACTCACCCCCCTAACAGTCACATACAAACCCAGGCAAGGTGTGAAACTGAGCTCCAGTGCCTCAAGGATGAACGGCTTGGGGCAAAGCACCCAACCAACCTGTGGGAAAAGAGCAGTAAGAAGGACTGAGCATGTGTCACAAGATACGCTACCCCAGCTGGTCACAGGAAAGGAGCTGGGAGTGATGAGGTCAGAGCACAAAGCCAACAGCTCAACAACTGTCAGCTCAGAGCGCCAAGGCACAGCAAGAGCACAGGGGCCATCACCGCTATGTAAGACACCACATGTCTTAATCTCTCCCCAGGGAGAGAACCTCTTCCAGCCCAGACTGTTTGTGTACTCAGCTAATTTTGTTGCCTGACTTTCCACCTACTTGCTCAGCAGAAAACCAATCCTCCCAAGTAATCATCACTATTTCATCCCTACCCTCAGACCCAAGGCCATGGCATAAGGAAAACCCTGCTACACTGCATCAGCTGCAAACCCAGTGTCACAAGGGCAGCTGGCTCCCCTTGCCGTGTCCCCTTTGCTGAAGCTCCTCTCCCAGTCTGAGCACCATGAATGCCAGCACAATCAAATACTGCAACCCACTTGTTAACCTAAACGAGCCTCATATATCCTAAAATGCAGTTCCAAATCTCCTCTGTGGCTCCTACACACAAGTCAGGCTGTTCAAGCGCAGTAGTATAATTAAGGGGAAAAAATACCCTGCACACACCAGGGAGCATCATGAACAGCATGAGCTTAGTATTAGCTCTTGCTAGAGCACAATGAGACTATTCCTGGCTGCTGCCTTCAGTGACAGTGTCCATACTTGTAAAAAAAAAAAAAAAAAAAAAAGAGGTTGTGGAAGTGGAACAGCTTCCAAAAAGAATTAAGAGAATGAGCTGGGAACTGGAAAGCCTGCTGTGCAGACACAGGCTTGAGCGCTCAATTGGTTCAACTAAGCCAAGAGACAATCAGGAGGGGACTTAATCACCCCCTGCAAAAGTACTAGTGCAGGAAGAAGATTTCTGCTGGCAGTGGGAACCCCAATCTGGGGCTGCCCAGATTCCACACAGTGAAAGCAAAGGACACTACTCAGCTTGTGGGTTACTGTAAGAGGGCAAACAAACTAGCCTAGGCTGGCAAGTATTATGCCCAGGTCTCAGCTCCTATTGCAAGCCACCCTAACCCCTATCCCCAAGCTGTAACAGAGAAGGGCAGATGAGTATTGGAGAAATCCTGGTCTGCTCCCCTTGACCAGCCATAAAGATGAACCAGAAGCCAAGGTGCATTGCAACACCAAGGGCATCTACTGAAAGCCCACCCTGAGAGGTCCCTCCTTTATCTCTTCATTTCATGAACCTTCCTTTATCTCTTCAAGTGAGTCTTCCAAGAGACTTCTCAAAGGAGAAGCCCATGTTCTCACTAAAGAAAGGCAGGCCAACAGGCATCTGGAAAAAGAGGAGGGAAATTATTTTGTTTTTAAAATACAAGTCAGCTATCCTCACTAGATGAGGGGGAGGATCAATTAGGACAGACCAGCAAACTTAAGAGGTCAGAACAGGCATCCCATGTGTTTCTCCATCACTGTGAAGTCTCACTGTTCTTCCATTCCTACTTCCATATTGAAACCAATTTCAACAGGGAAGCTCTGCATCAATCAGTGCTCTAAAACTCAGCTGCAACACCAAAGCCTGCTATGCACTCCTCCCTCCAATTACAGTGCTCATTTCATCTTTAAAATAAGGTTGCCTGGGATTCCTACTTGAGCTGACTAATAAATGGCACGGATCAGCCACTGCCAGGCTGGGGCTGCAATTCTGTTGAAGAGCTGCATCCTGGACCCAAACTTGCACATGGGAGAGCAAAGACATTATACCTCTTCACGTGGGAAAGGAACAACTCACTGGGAATCCATCCTTTCCCTAGGGCATCCTCTGCATTGTTAACACCCCTGGCACCAGACTACCTTTTCATTTTAAAGCAAGGGGACACATATGCTTGTGCACAGGCCGGACGTCAAAGGCCTGGGGTCATTTGCACAGGCCAAGTTTCTTCATAGAGCTTATGCAAGAGTGGATTTAACTAAGCAGTCCTGGAGCAGCAGAGGCAGAGTTCAATTCCCTTCTATTGCCTAGTGTGGCTTTTGTCCTGACCTCCTCCAGGTTGCCCACTCACCTTGGCAACAGTACCTCACTGGTCAGTCTAACAAAGAGATGACTTGGAAAAAGAAGGAAGTTTTTCTTCCTTTCCCAGTTATTTTCTTAAGCTTTGGGGGTCTTCTTTTGCCATTGCACGTGGAGTTCTTTGCTGCTAAGCTTTGGCTGCTTCTACTCTGTCACCATGGGTGGTTGGAGCCTCCCAGGAGGTGACTGGATAGACACATTGGACTCAGCTCTCTCACTGTCCCATCCCTGGCATCTCATACCTCCTCCCCACTAGAGGATTTTCAAAAAGGTGTTCAGGAACCACATTTCACCAGCTCACTGCAGAAAGGCCCTATGCTCAGCAGCAAGGCATTGGTAGACATGCAGGAAAAAAGTAGATAAGCAAGAAGACTTAAAAGAAAAGAAATTTGCTTTGGCAGCACATTCAAGGTCTCTTTTCCCAGAATAGCCATGAAGATCCAGAAGGGATGCTGCACACAGGCTATGTACTAAAACCAGGCTGCTTTTCTTTTACAGCATTAGTCTCAATCAGAGAAGCAGCAGAGGTCTAGCTAACCTGCAGACAGGGTAACTATCCCAAACAATACTGTTTTCCTCTGAGGGATGGTGGGATGTACAGATCTGGAACCATCAGCCACCTCCAAGTCAGCTCCTGCAGCTGCTGTGACAAATGTGGGGACAGATGGGGAAAGAATGATGGAAGGCAGCAGTGACATGCTGCAGAAACACACCACCTTCCTTTCAAACAACCTTGCTGTGTGCTGAGTCAGGCTCCTGTTTGTTTCATATTCACCCTTACTCAGAAACTATCTTCTACTTACTCAAGCCTAATCTCCCTCCTCTCTTCAGCCTTTTTGCTCCTCTTCTTCCTTCCCTGTTCCTATCAGGGTCAGGAAACTCTGTGGTTCAGCATCTTCCATTTGTGATTTGTGTGATTTGTACCATCTCCAGCCTGGTAAACTATAGGGGACTGGAGAGGATCCAGGACTGCAGGAAGCATGTCTGCCTTGGCAGAGACAAGAAACAGAGGAAGAAACTGTATGGGAACTAGATGGGCTCTTCCTTCACCTGGCTCCCCAACCTCTCTTTCCCAAGCTGTGTGATTTATCTCTCTCTGGACCATCTCTGCAGTAACCAGGTCTATTACAGAAATTAAAATGTGCTGTTGCCAGCAGATGGCAAGATCAAACCCTTGGCACACCCGTCCCCTCCAAGCAGGGATGGCAGACACCACAGGGCTTGCAGCCAAGTGCATCAGAGCAGGTGCCAAGAGAAGCTCCTACACAGCTCCCTGAAGGGCCACCAGCTTTGGAGTCTGCTGGCCAGTGGCACAGCTCAGCAGGCCAGACGGATGCCAGTCTGAAGCTGGATTCTGGCACAGCCAGCCTTCCAGGAGCGACTGAGAGTCAACACAGGCCTGCCATGCCATTGCATGCAACCCACAGCATGAGCACTTGCAAAGGTGTTAGAGAGACATCAGGATGCTTCAACACTGAGACTGAGTTTGGGGTGAGATGAGGTGAAAACCCTTTCCCTTCTCTCCACAGCTTCCCCTACTAGGAAAATATCCCTAATAAGAATATGCCTGAATCAAGGAAAGATTCACCTCACAAGTAACTATCACAGGGGGCTGGTGGCTGCAGGTACCAGTAAAAGGTGTGACCAACCAGGTGGTCCTTCCCTGAAAGCAAGGCTTCAGCATTACACACACACATACGCAGAGGAACTCTAGAAGAGGCAGCTTGATGTTTCATTAACTGCAAACACAAGAAGGTCATTATCATTCCCCAGAAAAATCTTTTTCACTCATGTATTCCCAAATGACAACACGAGAGCATTCAATCCCAAAGACATCTGTGCTCCAACCTGGTGACAGCTCTGGAGACAGCACAGAAATAAATCCCTGCAGAAGCATATTAGAATGGCTTGCAGTTAGCAAGGCAGGCACAAACTTCTCCTGAGCAAGACGAGCAAGACGATCAGTCAGGTATTACTGACTGACACATAAAGAGAGAAATGCAACCCACGACAGGAATAGAGGATTTCCAGGTGTCCGTTCTTAGACCCGTGCAGAAGCATATTGCTCCCCAGACCAGCCTGTGCCCTGAAGGCACCACTGAGCAGCCCAAGCAAAGGCAAAACCTCACAGCCATACAGCAGCATTTGCACACACAGGCAGCTATACAAGGAGAACAGGTTTGTGAGCAGGGACATGTTGGAATATATCACAAAACAGCTCATGGATTTTTGTCAGAAGAGGCCAGGTGGCCCTTAAAAGACGAGGAATGCAGTCCTGAATGCTCAAAAATTTGCAATCACAGCAAGAATAGGAAAGAAAGAAGCTTATAACCAAGGGGTCTTTAAAACTCCCACTGTTTCCCTAATGCATCAGGGATGCAGGTGATGTACACGGACCCTAGCCCTAACAGCAGGATAAGATGTCCTTGTGCACTCAAGCACCAAAACAGGAGCTTGTACTACCTGAGGTTCTGCTGGCCTAAGCTCTTGTACAGGCAAAGGTCAGATGAGAAACAACCAGCTCTGGGGAAGAAAAAAAAAGAGAAGAAAAAAAAAAAATCAGGCAATTTTTTGTAAATTAATTTCCCAAAAACAGACTTTTTGCTGATACTTCTCATCACTTAAGACAAAAGGGTTGAAGTTATCATCTGGACAGTCAGAGCACTGCCATGCCAACAATCAGCCTAATCCTTCTGATTAGAAGAGGATTTGGAAACAAATTTGGAAACAAATTTCCTTCCTTCCTTCCACAGCATTTCAAACAAACCTGCTTCATGCTGTGCCACAAGGTAACCTTTTGCCAGGCTGTCCTCAGCCGAGCCTAGACGCAACAGGGCACTGAGCACAGTATCTGGGGCCAGAGACCTAATTCTTAAGTGCCTCTGAATATGTCCTGTTAAAAGGATCACAGAAATCCCCACACCACAACAATATCCTCCTGCAATCACCAGGAGAGCCTGGGGTGACACTACCCCCAACTGGATCTGACCTTCTGTACTCTGTTCCCTGAATTCCCATGATACTCTCGCCCCAGGGCACAAGGAACCTGCCAGGATTGTTGATCAGCTACATGATCTGCTTAAGAGGAGAAGAGCAAAGCACACCAACCAGCTCCTTTGCAGCCTGTGCCATTTCGGCCCTATGCTCCTCAGTTCTCAGGGAAGCACCAGGGTCAGCCAGGTGGACTGCAGGTAGCACTGGGTGGGCTTAGTCATGCCTGTCTCCCAGGAGTTGGAAGATGCTGGAGAGACATGGCAGCTCTGCATCCAAATGCAAATCTAAATCCCCAATCCAAATGCAGGGAACAACAGAGAAGGAAAAGCAAATGTGCCCTTTGACAGGCCCCTTTCTCCCAGGCTAGATCACTTGTGCCAGCAGATTCAGGGAGAGGACAGAGTGGGGGTGTCCATCAGCTGCTGACAGCACAGACACTTCATCCTCCGCCAGCTGGAACATCTGGGCAGCTCTGCATAAGCTTCTCAGGTACTCTGGACCATCACCAAGTGATAGTTCATTTTCTCCCATCCTTGCCAACTTTTTGACCATCCACTCCCTAAACAGCTCAGATCGTTTCAAAAGGAGGGTACAATGAACAAGAAGATAAAAAAAATAAATTTTCCCCTCTCTCTCACCTGCGTGTGCAGCATCTCTCAGTCTGAGATTGTGGGTCAAACAGCCTCCTTCATTTCAAGGCAAACTGAGTGCTGTGATTTTTAAGTGATCATCAATGACCCAGAGCTGCAGCATGGAGCGAGTGGATCCAGACCTGCATCTTAAGTAGATCAGATTTTGTATGACACTTTCATAGTCACAGCAGAGAAATCCCCTAAACACTTCACAGCCAGGTGTAATACTAAGATGCAAGACTTAATGCCATGCAAGGAACATGCTTTCCACTGGCTGCAGTCTGGCTGCTCAGACCCTGCCTCACTCTGGGAAGCATGAGACAGCAGGTACTTTAACTAAGGAAAGAGGTACAACCATTCAGCTTTTGGTTAACCAAAAGCATGTAGGCACACTGCTGTCAGGGCTACAACCCAGCACATCTGTAGGCTAGTTCCTGGTGAGGGTTATTCTAGCCCAAAAGCACACAACCAGCCTACCATGATCTACACAGTGAGCAAGAGACTGCATACAGCTTTCTGCCTCAGTGGTACAGGCCTAGAGCAGCTGGGGAGCAAGACCAAAGCACTCCCACCTGCCTGAGCATCACTCCCAGCAAAGCACAATAGGCACACAGTGGGGCTGGCAGCACCTGGCATCTTTCCTGGTGGTGTTTCCCCTCTGGACAGAAGGCAGCTCATCACTGCTCCAGCCAAGATCCATGCTTTGCAGCTCAAGGGCAAGCAGATGGTGGACAGCCACACTTGCAGCAGGAGCAGAGCAGGAAGCTTGCAAATCAGGCTACAGATGCAATACAGCCATGCTGCTCCAACTGGCAAGCTGTTTGTCATGCATAAGCAGATTCATTGCCTCCCACGACCTGCACACCACCTTCAATTTACAGCGTATGTCACGGAACCATAGTTCACATCAGGGCAGCTTGCAAGAAGAGAAGGGTGTGACAAGTGCCCCCGATGTAGGTGTCACATTAACACACTGCGACAGTAATTAACATACCTGTGGATTAAGCCTGGATGATCCATCTAGTGATCAAAACCTTGCTTCAGGCCCAGCACAACATCTTGCCACACCAAAGTCACTCCAATCCCTTCCTGACCAAAAGGGGACTGCCAAAGGCTCACCGAAAATGGTGCTGCCAGTTTTCACATTTTTTTTGAATTTAAAGTTGCATAGAGAAATTTATGCGGTATTTTTCAGGCCAAGATGTTGACATTTTATTTGCCCAGTATGAGTGCTCTCAGTTGCTTTATTGCAAAGATGTAACTGAAGAAATCACCAAGAACAGAAGGGCCCAGGGAAAACCCCTGTGAGATGCAATTGGGTTGTGCTTGATCTTACAGCTGTCACACATCAGTGCTGAAGATGTACAACCAGATGACTGTGGTACAGCATGAAACCTGTACCTGGAGACACTTTGACAAGGCATGTCTAGGAAGAGAAGGGATGCAGCATGAATTTGGGGTGCACAGCGTCACCAAAAGTCCTCACAGCACAGAGCCTTGCTGGAGGGCACCTTGAAGCTGCAGGTACACAAGCACAGGCTTTGCCCTGGTGAAGTGCGAGGGATGCCCTTCCCCACTCAGTCCCTGATAGCACGTGAGTCCCCACAGCAGGAGGGACAAAAAGCCAGCAGGTCCTCAGCTCTTCACAAGAGTGGGTGGATGGTGAGGGGGTGCTGTGGGCTAGGAAGACTTGTTTTCCTGAATCTATGCACTTGGACAAATTCACAGCAAAGAGAAAAAAACCCAAATCTCTTTACTTTTGAGCCATAGACTGTCAAAGGCTGAAGCAACACGGTGCATGCTCACCCTGTTGTTATGCCTTTCCTTGCACATCCACTGCTATCCACTGGCAGGAACAGAACCCCGGATTATGTGGGGCTGCTGATCAAGCCATTCTCAGGGAATAAGCCAGCCTGAAGCATGCAGCAGGAAAGCACTGGGGCAGATATTTTGATTCACATTTGCAAGAGCTTTTGACAGGAGCAAAGAAAGAACATTTTAAGCATTCCTTTCAGCCAGCATGCATCCCGGCCCATGAGACCCCTCCTAGGGCAAGGCACAAGAACAATCTCTTTCAGATCAAGGGCTCCTTTGTCACCCTGCTGCAAGCCATTTGACCTTCAGAGTTAGAAGGAAGCTCATATCACAAGTGGTTTGATGGGCCTAAGTTGGGAGCGAGCCCAGTCACTCGAGAAGGACCACAGCCCCGCCGCCAACCCCAGCATCTCAGCAGGGAGATAAACAGACCCCAAGCCTGAGCACTCAGCTCTGGAAACACTTGTTTCAGCTCAGCACATTTCCTCCGACAGCCAGATACAGAAGGTCACTCGGGCCAGCTTCTTCATATACAAGAATATCCTTGCCAAGAAAGAACAGACCCAGGCCAAGCTATGCCACGGGTATCCATAGAAGGTTTAAGCCTTTGAAATAGAATCTAGCCTTCACCAACAGCATCTTCACGTTTCTTTTAAATGTGCATCAATCCCCCCTGCCTCCTGTGCTCTGAGAAAGGAACCTGCAAACCCTTCATCATTTATTCACAGCTCTCCCTGCAATTGCACCACCTTGAATATTTGGAGCTCTCTTCACTGCACCTAATTGCAGAGGTATTTATTAAGAGCACAGCACTTCTGAAGGATACTTGGAGACAGATGACCCCACAAATGGCAAGAGCCAGCACAGCTTCTGCCCCAAAATTCATCAAGTACCCTGGTGTACAGTCTTTTGAGTACTGTTCGCTATTGACAACAAAGCTGCTCCCCATACCAGGAACCTCGACAAAGTAAGAGGTGGCACAAGTTGCTATTGCTGTGAGATACATGACATGCAGCCATGTTGCCAGGGACAGCTCTCCCTATGGGCTGCACCTCCTGCTCTGCACCAAGGCAGGACCACAGCACCTCCAAGTCACTGCAGAGACCATCCAGCATCTGAAATGCTGCGTCTTCTCCCAACCTTCAGATGCTGGGCTCTAGTAGAGCATCTCAAGACAGATGAAACTTTTAATGTGTGCCTCAGATATCAGTGTATTTACACACAGGGGTTGCTTGTTGATGCAGAAACATCAGAACAGGCACCAAGCCCCAAGACAGGCTCGCAATCACTCAGGTACCCTGATTTCCACCCTCCCATCACTGTGTTTTGCCAGGAGCTGGAAAAAAAATATATGGGCTAACATCATTGCAGCCAATATTCTCCTTCAAACCTGTCCTGCGATGACTGAAACCATGACGATAACAACAACAGTTTTTACAGGGAGACAGGAACAAATCTGAACATCAGCCACCAGCCAGAAGGAAGTCATGGCTACATGGACACCGCAGAAAGCTGATCTGGGACAGTGCCCGGGTTAGTGTGAGCAAGGCACACGCTGGCCGGCATGCCAGCTTCTCCAGAAATGGGAAATGTGTGACAGATGCATACTGTTTATGTAGCAGAACCACCACTCCCACAGAGCCCCCTCAGTCTGTTTGCACACAGGCACACTTGAGGTCTGCACGTGTACCCTTCCCAGCCTACCCAGGCACTGAGGTGTTACAGTACACATTTAACTAATTCAATTACCAAAAAAAAAAAAAAAAGAGAGAGGAAAAATATTAGGGCGCACGGCCTGTGATTAAGATTTTCTTTCTCAACGTGTTGGCAACACGCCCGCAATTACCAAGCCCTTGATTCTCTAAATTCCCCGGAGATCAACAGCACCTGATACCAGCATGTCCTCAGCGCTTTCATAAACCCGAAAGCTGCTCCCCCACCCTGCTCCCTGTTTCAACACTGGTGAGATTTTTCACACCTCGCAGCTCAGAAACACTTAAACCTCGGACAGCCTGATTCCAGCTCGGCAGGTCACACCAGATTCGCTGGAGTAATTGGCAGCACAGGTGGGCTGCAGCTGACACAAGCCAGGGCAAAAGTTCTCTCATTAAAAGCAGCAAAGCAAGGCCATGCTCAGCACCATGGAAGGAAAATTACTTTGCACACCAGCTCTGTTGAGCCAACCACCAGCAGCACTGCAAAGGCAAGAGCTAGAACAGCCCTCCTGCTAATAAGATCCCCCAGAAATGCAAAGGATGGCCAAAGTAACTGTGTGAAGGCAGGGTGGGAGGCTGGGGAGAGCCAGATGGCTTTTCCCAGCCAATAACCCCAGGTGCTGTAGGGTTAAATCAATGTATGAAGCTATTAAAGGAGGTGGAAGTGTTTTAACATGGTTGAGTGAAATACCTCACACTTTTAAGTCGACAAGGACCCTATTGGGGCTTAATGGGCTAGCACAACCCATCCCATTACAGGTTGTTAACACGCACAGGAGTCTTGGGAAGAGGGGCAATTAGGGCTCCCCACTAAACTCTGCAAGAGGGACTCCATCCTTGGAATGCCACCGACTGCGAAGAGGGATTCAGGAAGAGCCCATCTCCTCCTCTGCCCCCTGCACTTTCTCCACCTGGAAAGTCACACACAGCAAGAGCTTGCAGCAGGTTGAGTTCGCAGCAGGCTTAAGGAGAAGAAAATTGCACCCCAGAGCAAAGTGAAATGCTAAAAGCTCCCAACCAAACTTCCTCTGCTGGAGGACATCACTGCCCCACTTTGCTCTCTCCAGATTCAGGGCTGAGGAGCCACTGCCCATCACGCATCCGGCAGCAGGAAGAAGGAGATACCAACAAAGCATCTGCCCTGGAAAAGCAGTGGGCTGATCACCTGAGGCAACAATGCAGTGCTGGAATTACTTGCACCTTAATTTCTGCCTTATGGAGTGTAGTTGTCACAGGTATTTCTAACCTGGAAATAAAGTTAAGACTCCTCGGGAACTTAAGAATAGGTATATACTAATTATTTTCCACTGGCAAGAAAACAGTAACTAAAGCTGAGGTTAGAAGGAAAAGCAAAAAAGACTCAGTGCATTATCCCTTAAACTACCAGGTTAGAGAACCTTGCCCTGCTCTCCTTCAGGCATCCCTGAGTAGGACAACCAGAGCTGTCAGCATAGTGGTTTGGGAGCCCTGTGACTGCAGACCTGGAGTTAAAAATGGGAGAGAAGTGGCCCCCGAATGTGGCTGCCAGCTTCTCCCACACAGCCAGCTCTGGGGAGGGTCTGAAATACTGATCTGCTGAATAGACACTACAAATTCAGAAACAAGAATAATCCAGAACATCAATGCCTTGCTCAAAACCCGGAGGAGAGAACAAGCTGGGAAAAGTTCTGGGTGGCTGCAAGAAGAGCTGTGGATGGGAGAGAGAGACCACCCCTGAGGTAGAATGCCTGGAGCAGTCACAAAAAAAGTGGAAAAATCCTACAGTGCAGAGTGCAGACAGCTTTGGACAAGATGATTTGGCAAATAAGGATTTTACTGTGATGGAGCTGATATTTATTTTTATTTCCCTCCCATAAGAGGGTCCAAAGCTGCCATAGAGAATATAATAAGGAAGAAGTTCCAACCGTCTGCTTTCCTCAAATACCTCTTCCTTAGGGCATCCTGCCTGTCCTCAATCTAAACATCCCCATCTCACACAACATGTGCAGCATATCACGGCTTTGGTCTCTCACAGTTGGTGCTTCCCTTCCTTGCCTGTCTCAAAAGAGGGGTAGGGTCATTGTAATAGCACCATTCACCATGCAAAGTTAAGTGATTCTGGATTTGCATGAGTCCAGCCAGAACTCAGCTCCAGCTCTTTCCCTTCTCCTCTGTACTCAAACACCTATCAAACGTTGAGACCCCACTCAGAGCCCTTTCGAGGCTGTGCAAAGTAAGTGGTTGCAGAAGTATAACTGCCACCACTCCTCATGGAGTCCAGGAAAAGCCAATTTTCCAATTCTCTTTCCAGATGCCTTAACAGCAACTATACTCCAATCCTGACCATTAAGTGCTCACCACGGCACCTTCCTGGCTCGATGACACCAACTGTAACACCTTGTTATCCCTCCAACTGCACTCAGCTCCTCCAGCTTCCCACTTTCTCACATACCATTCACTGCAGCCACCTTTCCTTGGGCAAACAGGCCCTGCTTGGATCTCCCCAGCCTCCAGCTGCAAATACTCCCCTCTTTGCATCCTAGTCCAAGCCCCTTCCCAGGATCCCCTTTCCCTCAAAGAAAAGCACTGCTCACCACCAATAGCAAGGCTCCCCAACATGTCTACCCATGGAACAGCCTAATATTTATAGACAAGCCACTTTGTACTTTGCTCTCATCATCCTAGAAGGAGCCTCAGAAAAACCTAGAGAACTATCATCCCAGCACCAGCCTTACTTTGATGCCTTGGAAGTGACTAAGTAGCTGCTGTAAAGCGACTTGCAACCACCTCTGAAACACATGCACCTGGGCTAGTCTGCATCAAAAGCATATCCCAGCAGGGCCCCCAACCCAGAACAATCTGCAGTCTGCTGCTTTATCTCTGCCTCAGGCTGGTAAAGGGCAGAAGTACCTGCAAACACCACAGTAGAAACAAATAAACAAACAAGCAAAAAAATCCAAGCAATTGATACAGGCCATGTCCCTGCTTGATCCACCATGCATTTGCTTTGTGTTTAAGGCACGGGCAGGTCTTCTTTGTAAGATGATGAAATGCTCTGAAACCTTACACCTACATGCCAACTAGATGCTCCAAACCCCACACTCAGCAGAACGTCAAGTGCGTGGTGTGCCATGCTCAGCCACACGCTCCCCATGTCAATCAGGCTCCTCAATGGGATGTCTGACAAAAACTTGGAACAGCATCTGCCACTTTGCTTTTATGGTTCACGAGGAACTGGCTTACATGGGAGGTGGGGCTAGATATAAGTTGGGTGTTTTTTGTTTTAAACAGGGGAGCAAGACATATAAGAGACTCAGAACTTCAAGCTGTTTTGATCCAGCCAGGCCCCTCTTTGCTGAGTTCTGTCAGGAGACAGACACAAAGCACCAATTAAAGACGAGTTATGCTTTTTCTGTCAAGCAAAAAAGAAAAAGGGGAGGGAGAGAAAAGATGATGGGAAAGGGGGAGAAGAATTCCAGCCCTGGAATCATTTTGCTTTCCAAGCAAGCTGTCAAGGCAGCCCCCTCCCCTCCCATCTCCCATGGAGGAAGAGCAAAGGAGCACCCGCACGCCTGCTGCAGACGCATGGCATCAGTCATCAGACCATGCCATCAGTCACTTGGCACATCAGGCTGAGCCATGCCCTCGCTTTCCCTCGGGCATCTGTCAAAGCCTGTGACAGCGAACAAGAGCAGCAGATTCTTACTGAAGATGGTCTGAGCACAAGGCCCACCAGCTCTGATGACAAGAAACCTCACTTATGGGCAATTAGACTGCGAGCAAAACAAAACAAAGGCAGCAAGGACTCAACCCGCTAGCTCGGTGTGGCCATGACATCAGCTCAATTTTTCCATGGTAGAAACACACACAAGCCAGCACAAGCATGCAAACACTGCCTCTTCTGCCATATAGGTTACCATGTTTGAAGGCTCCCTGTGAAGCCAGCAACTCTTCTGGCTTGCAGCCGGGCTCAGTAGAGAGAGCTGAGAGCTTCCCCCATATATTCCATACCATTGCTTGCTTCTAACCAAGGCAACCTGCCATTGCAGCATACTGGCAAGGAACCACAGCACCAGCATGGACACAGCAAGCTCTCCATCAATCTGGGCTAGTACTTCCACCTCTGAATCTACCCTCAACACTTGCAAGCCATTCCCAGATCTCACCCAGTAAGTAACAGTCCTGCAGCTGGACACATTAAGAAGATTTCAAAGATAGATCCATCCGTCTGGGATTTATTATTGCATATGACTGAGGAAGACAAATAGCAAGCGCAACCACTTCTGGGGTGAAAAAGGGCAGGCATTTTAGCACTGCACAGGCACCAATCCCAGCTTTAATATCCTATCTCTTTACTTAGAGTACCCTTTGCAGAGCCCGATTAGGGCATCAGCTTCGCTCCCACCTCTTCCTTCCTGGCCTTTCTGAAAGCCACAGCTAATTACAGCAGCAAAGTCACACGTGGGAGATAATGCATCTCTCATTTCTACAGGGTGGCACTCCTGCTGGGCTGACCACTCCCGGGGAGGGGATACCCTCTGCCACAGCCCAGGGCACAACACACAGCCCAGTCTTATGGGCAGGATCCACCCCACAACTAGCCCAGAAGAGGAGCGAAGAGCACCTCTATCCCCGTTTAGGTCTGCCTGGACTGGCACCACACACTCCCAGCTCGCTAGCGAGATCCCTGCTCATTAGCAGGGGGTCACTCAGCTGCAGCAGGGCACAAGCACCACTTGGCTATTGCAACACCACTCACGTCCACTGCTGTGGAAGTGTTGAATTTCTTTTAAAAGGTCTGAAGCTCTTGGTTTGAATTTAAGGGAGAAAAAAAAAAACAACCTCACAAAGAATAGCAGCATCTCTGTAAACATACCAGAGGAAAAAAGAAAACGAATCCTTTGAGCCTCTTGACCTTGACAATGTCCTTATAATTACAAGACTATTTATTTTCAGTTAAACCCCAACTATTGAACAGACAGTGTCAGGTTGTTTTTTCCTGAGCAGGTGATTATCCTGCCTGACTAATCTAATGAAAATTATCAGGAGGCTACTGACCTCCTGCTACACACACTAAATAATGCACAAAGCTTCAGGATCAGACAGCCAAATCATAACCTTGCCTTATCTTAATCACCTTCTATACAGCTCCAGGCCCGTTCCACTCCTGGTTGGCTGTGTTATTCCAAAAGCTATCTCAGTGGAAACCACAGAAGAGCTAGCCCTGAGAACTGCACAAGCAAAAAGCTACCTCCTTAGGATTTATTTTTGTAGGAGCCCAGAGCTGCAGAGGCAGATATATTTAGTCTTTAAGCTGCTGTCTGGCTTCTGAGCTTATAGCACAAGGCGGTGGTCCCCCAGCACCCGGCTTTGGGAAAAGCAGGATTTTCCTGCTACTTTGATGAAGGGTACACGGAAGGCAAGGTCTGAAGAAAAGTGTATACAAAGGGGCTCATTGGTCCAGATACAAAAAGCCACCCTTTCCACTCCATCCTCTCGAAACCTCATTTCAGCCTCCTCCTACAAACAGGGCTGCCCACACCTCTTGAAGGTGACGCAGCACAGCCAGTAACATGAGAATTATGGTACAGCAAGAGGACCTAACACTGGGATGCTCTGTCACCAGCTCAGGGCACACTGCAGGGGCCTGTGGACCTGCAGCAATCCTGTCCCACTCCTTGCAGTCCCATTCTCCTTCAGGAGAGGCAAACAAGTGCAGCAGCTGGAAGAGATAAAAGACTAAAACTATCAATTAAAGAGGCAAGAACTTAACAAGGAGCCACAAAAAAAAGTTATCACACACTTTCTATACAGCCTCAACATGAACAGCACCCACAGCTAGAGGAACAGTTTGCACAGAGGTGACTTGAAGCCTAAAATAAATTTCCATTTGGGAATCTACAGAGGACTTGTGGGAAAACACTGCTAAAGAACCAATTGACTAATTTTTATGTCCCTGCCCCCCACCTTCTCCTCCCCAGTCCCCAACATGAAACCCCATCTACAACACCACAGAGCAGACACTGTCTCACCCTTTCAGCCTGGCCTCACTGCCTCACCCTTATGCACCCATTGTATGTGATTCTCCAGACCTCCTGCTACAGAAGCTCCTAGTTTACCTCACAGCCACAGCCAGAAGCTTCACCTTACAAACTGCTACCAGCCTCAGCAGCCTGCTCCTGCCCTTCAAGTCTCTCTCCATCCCCAAAACACCTGATTTATCCTCCCACCCTGGATGTCATGGGTCTTGAGTCACTTTTCTCCATCTGGGAATGTGCTAAGCAAGATACAGGTGGACAGGATTCCTCATCTTTTAAATGGCCAATTCCTCCCCTTCTACAACCTTTCAGAAGAAAAGGGGTAAACAGTCTCCTCTAAAGTGAGCAGAAAAAAAGACCAAGGTGAGCTTAGGTGTAACAGAAGAGGGAGCAAGAGAAAGCACAGAAAGACAGGCAGGAAATAGCACAAGATTCAGCTTTGGGAAAATACCAGCTAACACATGCAAGGAAAATGATCCATAGCAGAGATGTTCAAAGGGAAGCAGAAATCTGGGAAAAATTAATGTCCACAGCAGCAATAGTGGGGGGACAGTGAGCAGGCAGGCTTTCAAACTGAGCACTGCCAAGGCAGAAGCTTTACCTAGGGCACAACACAAATCTGCAGTCAGGAGGATTTTGTCCTATTGCTCTATGGACATGGCTGTGCCCAAGGGTGTCTCCAGAGAGATGATCCTGAGCCCCATGGAGCCCAGTCCCACAATCTGGACATGGTATGACTAAAAGGGTTAACTGGTCAGGACTCAGCAAAAGGAGAAGTCCTTTGTTTATCTTTTCAATTTTAAAGAGCTGCCTGTTGCTGAAGCATCTGAACTACTTCTGGAACGAGTTAGAACATTTCCTAGTCTGGGTGACAAAAGCAACCTTGGGCTTCTCTGGTCATTGAAGCCAACACTGTAATTGCTTGTGTCACACAGCCTTGCTCCATCCACATGCACTGATTCTGCCCTTAAAAGCCAAGATGCAGGTCAGTTCATGTCTCTGCTGTCTAGCAGCTGCCTGGTGTGCTCCACAGGCATGGCTGGGGTTGCAAGAGGGCCATCAGCTGGGTTAAACTGGCATCACCCCACTGAGTTATGTGGGACTCTCTTAAACTGCCACCCTTACTGAAAAATGCTGCTCAGGGACAGCTGAGACAGCTCCCAGCAGGGTCTGGTGACTATAAAGTGGGAGGTGAGAGCCTGGCAAAAGCCGGTGAACTACAGCTGCCTCAGGATTGACTTTATCATCATGCCTGGTCAGAGAGGAGGTTTGCACAAGAGGAGGGGATGGATTTAAAACCATACAGCACAAAGCCCTCAAAAACGCTCAAAGGAGTAAAGCTGGAGCTGGCTGCTGGTGCTGAGACCAAGGGATGGCTCTGGCTCCACCTCCAGCATTTGCACGCCTGGCTCCCTGTTCCAGAGCAGAGGGAACATCATCCTCTTCTCATGCAGGAAACAGGTACTGAGCCTTCCCTTTCATGCAGTTGCAGAAGGCTGTGACTGCCTGGGAGGGACTGCAACACACCAGAGCTTGCAAATGCATGTTCTGGGGAGGTTTCTCCACTCCCCAAGCTAACTTCCAGCTGGAGACACATGTCTGTGCTTGTCCCCAAGGCAGACAGCAGCAATAGAGGCATCCTCTGGTGACAGTCCCTGCCAG
Organism: Cephalopterus ornatus; assembly: GCA_013396775.1. NCBI lineage: Eukaryota > Metazoa > Chordata > Aves > Passeriformes > Cotingidae > Cephalopterus > Cephalopterus ornatus. Next base: position 66,808 of record VZRE01000156.1, on the reverse strand, counting down.
CAGAGCACGGCAAAGTATTAGAGTGACAACCTCCAGGGACATAGGAGCAATTTACTCACCACACACGGACAAGCACTCCCCTTCCTTGCTGAAATCCATCGGGCAAAACAAGACACTGATTAGTGTCACTCATCCTGGCTGTCTCAAGGCAGACACCCAGCCTGCCGGGACTCTGCTGAGAGCCCACACCAGCCCATTGCATGCACGCTTGCCCCTAAGGCCTAGGTCAGATGCAGGCTTAAGGAGGAGGAAAGGATTGCATGCAAGTCCCTACCATTACCCTCTCCATCTCAGCAGCTCTTTTCTAGAGCAAGACCTGGCTCTGTCTTCTGCTTTTGAACACCCACCACTAGCCTATTCCAGAATGGCCTGATCAACAGGGGAAAGAAAAGCTAAAATGTGTTTCTCTTCATGCATCTACCAGCAGAGCTATTGTTCCAGCGCCCACATGTCACTGCCAGTGACAGTGGAGGCAAGAGGAACTCAGCTGGACTCCTCTAAGGCAGGAATGGAGCAGGGTGACCTGTTGCTGGGCCAGCACTTAGGAGAAAAGCATCTTCAGCTTGACAGCTCAGCAAATTTGATCTGAAACTGGCGAGAGAGAAAACCTGTAAAGCCTTTAAATGTCATCTTGGGGGTCTGACTGCCAGAAGCACTACAGACAGACAGAGAGAAAAGCACAAGGCTGCACAGAGAGCCGAATACCTTAACTGCGGTCTACTCATGTATTTAATAATGTGTCCCACAGTGGCATGAGCTGTTAGCAACTCAAGAAATCTGGTTTTCTGCCACCAACTCTGCTCTGGGACCTCAGAGAAATCCCAAAGCCACTCCAAGTTTCAGATTCCTCTCTTTGCAGGCAATGATGCCTCCCTGTAACCCCAGGTGGTGGCAAGATAAAGGCTGACCCTGGTAACGCACTGTACCAAGCAGCCTTGGGGAACCCTCCAAGCCTAAATGCAGACAGTGCAGTAAGTCAAACCCTTAGTTTGGGTCAAGACCCAACGACAGGCCAGAACTATTCCTTGTTGTGGGAGGCAAAGTCAAAATCATCAACACATGTCCTTTGCCATTGGTTATTCTGACCTGGGCAAGTCATGTCATCTCTTTCCTTCCTCTACCAGAACTGCAGAGACAGTGAGTCCATCAGTGCACAACTGGCTCTGCTCTGTGCATAAGGCAGCCCTGCTTGGGAAAAAAACCCCACCATTGCTGGCCTGACTGCAGGTGAAGATGTACCAAAACTAGGAAGCACAAATACTTCATGCCCCTGAAGTCAAGGACCCACCATGGCTATTGGGGAAGTTACGCTTCATACTCATTTTGCAGATGAACAAGCCAGTGGCTGATCCAGAGCAAGGAGGGCTGGGGGACAGCAAATGTGTCTGGACAGCAAATGTGTCTATCCAGAAAAAAGCACTGCACACAGTGGGGATACAGAACATTGATGATTGCCCTTCCAGTCCTCATCCCATCTAAGCAAGCCCCAAGAACACGGTGTGTCTCAGCATTGCTATGAGGGCAACACTCACAAAACAGGAGCCCAGCAAGCAGGGTTAATAGTAGCTGGCTGGACTTCTGGAGGATGAATACCTTCACTGGGAGCCCCCAGGTGCATGCTTGGGATGTCCTGCAACACTTAGGTTTCACAGAGCTAAAACTGCACTTTCTCCTGGCAAAATAACTTCAACTGCAGCCAAGAAGGAGGACCCTCCAAAACATTTTGGCACTTGGGACATGGCAGGCATGCCCCATCAAAAGGGCAAGGGTTTTCTGCCAGGTGGCATAGCACATCTGTGGCATGGCCAAAAATATTATCCTGCCAAAATGCTCCCTCCTGCACAGATTTCAGCATTAGCTGGGGTGCTCTGTGCCCTGTCATAGCACTTACTTTCATGCACGAAATAAAAACTAGACTTGCCAACATACCAATGGGCCTGTCAAACTAATCATATTAGGAGGACTGGAAACACACCAGCAGCAAGAGCCGGCCCCTGCTCCAGAGCACTTGTAGAAATCATGCATCCAGGAGACGGAAAAGCCTCTGTCATTCCCGGAACCAGGTCAATAAAAGCACAGACAACTCCATCCAGAGAGAGAGATTTTTTGTGAATCACAAGAAAGAGCAGCTTCAGCTCCCCCAGCTGAAAATAGGTGGGCAGGCACAAAGAGCCAGCACGGAAATGTGTCTGTGCAACACGTGTGGGCAATCAGCCGCCCCTCACATGGCCAGGATATGGGACAAGAGGAAACCATTCCAAACTGAGCTGGGAAAAACAGCATCAACAGCTCAGTGTGACTTTTCCCACCCCCACCAGCCAGGTTCCCAAATCCAACAGCCTCCCACCCATACGGGTGTCTGGCGTGCCAGGGAGAGAGACAACAGGCTAGAAAAGGATTTCAAAGCTGAGAGGTCCCAGGCAGCATTAAATGGCCTCAGATTCAGGCAGCGAGAATAACCCACCTTTTGGGGAGCAAAAATACTCAAAAGACACTTCATCTAGGTGCCTCAAGAACAAAGCAGTCCCCTCCCCAAACCCACAGTTATCTGTGGGTGCACTTTACCATAATGCTGCTATTTCTGGAGCTCTTCATTAAGTGAGAAGCCCAGAGGACTGGACAGAGCTTTTTTTTGATTGAATTTCAGAGCAGCAGCAGCCTTTTGTTCTCTATCCTTCTTTTTAACATATTTATTTTTCAAGCCCTTAGTTCAGTTCACAGGGGAGGGTAAATCACACACTGGTTAAAGTCTGGCACAGGCTGCCTGCCCTTTGCATCTGAGAACCACCTCTAACCACAGGAGAGGATGTGTCCTCATTATCACCAGCATTTTTTAGGCCCTAGACAAAAAGACCATGGTGCAGAGTATACCTATGGTACAAGCAGATATAAGGTTGTTTTATTATACAGGTTGCTTTATTAATTTCACAACCAACTCTCATGCCTGGCCCCAGGGTACCCAACCCAGCCTGCCTCTCCAAGCAGGAGGGCAGCAGCTCCTTCTATGCTGATCAGCTTGTGAAGCTCCAGCAAGGGGAGTTCCCCATCCATTACCTGTAACATGGCACCCTTACATGCAGTGTGCCCCCCTACAGCACTGGGACACCATGGAGTAGGGATAGCTGTATGGGTCAGCCCTGCATGGCAGAGTCCTGCAAGTTACTACACCAATCTCCAACTTATTTTCATATGTATTCCAGAGTTTAGGAAAGCCAGGAGAGACCACAGAATCAGGAAAATACCAGGCTGCAACTTTGTGAACAAAATTAATTCATAGCTTAACACCCACATAATTAAAAGCAGGCGCATCTCTCCGTAACTGTTAGTATGGGGATGTGCCTGGTTGTGTGTTTGCTTTCAGAGGCAGGCGATACTACCTACAAAAGCACAGGATCACCAGCCCCTTTGCAGAGCCAGGCTCCTCAGAGTACAGAGGAAACACACAGGATTGCCCTGAGGATCTCCTTTTCTTTCCATTGAAACAGAAGTAACAGTAGCTCCTTCCTGCCATGGAGGTCTGAGCCACCCACTGCTTCTCTCTCCCGGCAATTCAGAGGGCTCTGACAGCAGTGGGGACCTCAGTCCTAACAGAGGAGAGCACACTTTTGCTCACTGGTACTGGGAATGACAACAGGCCCTGCTCTTCACACTCATCCACCAGGCCAACTCCCTGGCTCTACCTGAGTCCTGCTGGCTCTTAGCACTACCGGTGGGAATGAGCAACTCATATTGTCCTCTCCTCACAGGGCAGACTGAACCAACTCAGTAAATACCAATGGTGGTGATGGATAAAGAACAGAGAGTGAGAGCAGTCCCAGAGGAAGCAAACCCCAGCCCCTACTCTCACAGGGGCAACAACCACCCACCACCCAGGTTTGGTCCAGTGGAGGTCCAGGCTGCAAGCTGCTTCCAGCAGCAGGACAAAGCCTTCCCAGCAGCCGAGGATTTCTTGTATCACTTCCTGCACCAGTTCCCCCCTCATAGGGTGTGTTGCATAGTATTTAAATACAACCAGGTCTGGGCAAGCCAGATTTCAGTTGATCCCATGTCCCCTCTGTCAGGCAATGCTAAGAAAGGGGTCACGATTCCTCCACCAGCTGTTAGTACAGCATCACTTACTGCAAACCCTTACAGTCTTCCTCCTCCAGCCTCCTCCAGGCAGGGAGCAGCAGAAAGTGATTCCCCTGGAGAAAAGAAAGAGATTTCCCACATAATGGGCAGCGGTATTAATTCTTCCAACTGCTGCAGCTTTTCCTTCAGTGTGTGATTTTATGAGCACCACTCGATGTTGGCAGCAGCCCCGGAGGGCATCACAAGTCACCTGAAAGGAAAACAGCTTCTTCCATCACCGGCACCGAGCTGCCTCCGAGACAGAGGGCAGCGGCTCCAGCCATGCATGGCCACACTGACCAGACAGCTCACAGCCACGATGCCGGATCAGCAGTGCCTCAAGAGGGCTTCGATGACATCTTCAGGGTGTCACGGCTAATTAGAGCCCTGACTGTACCCTCTAATTAGGTAACACTTTCAGACAAATCACCCTGTCCTCTTCAAACTATGTCACGCCTTCAGAAACGATCCCTAATTGACTCAAAAGTAAACTCGGCACTTCTTCCCGGACCTCCTTCCACTTCACAAGGCATTTCAAAATAAATAAATCCCTGCTTCTCAGTCCTGTCTCAGAAACCAGCTGGGGAAGTGCCCTCACATCCTCACAGGCATGCACCTGCTCAACCTGACAGAAAACCTCCATCAGAGGCATAAAGCAAACGCACTGACGCAGCAGCAGCATCATCCTCCTCTGATCTCTCGTTTCTAGCCATCCTAGTGCTACTTTCAACAACAGTCAGCAAAGCCTTTTCTCGGAGAACAGGAGTGTTTGTGATGCATCAGTGTCCTACTAAAAATATTGCCCCGGGAGCTTGTGAGAGCAGCAGTGCTACAGCAAACAAGCTTGGTATCTGGCAACAGAAGGCATTAAAAAAACCCTAACCATTTAGAAATTAATATGCCAGAGTGTTATCAAGCATCAACATTTGAATCCAGAAGGTTAAGTTCTGTTTTCATTAGGTAATGAATAAACTGAAATGATCCAAATGTTTTTGGTTTCCCACTAGTACAAAATTTTAAGTAGATAGCAAAAAAAAACCCAACCAAACGAAAAAAAGCCAAAAAACCAAAAACAACCCATCGTCATAACTGTAAACATGATGAACAAAAGCTATCAAAATTCATAGAACATAAATACTGAGCCCTTGCAAGCCTGCTATGAGAATAATGTCTCTTTATTTGCTTTCCGTGAGATTTGTTATAACAAGAGAGAAAGACTCCAGTATACAGTGTTTTAATACACATACACGCATTCACAGCTGGAATAATAGATTTTAAGGACAGTCGACAATATTATAGCTGAACATACGCAGAAATGCATAAACATACCTTCAAAAACATGTTCTTTGCACCCTACCCAGATATATCATGGACACATGTATAATACACACACCACAGTGTTTCAGAACAATCAGAACCATTCATTAAATCAGACTCTCTAAACTTTCTGCTGCTTTGGGAAAACATGACCCTGAGGAGACATCACACATGAACTTAACAACCAGCAGAAAATGAAACCATAACACGCTGCATCTTGAAAGCCAGCCCTGAACCTAACTTAATCCCTGCTCTGGACAATGCCTCTTGAGAGGCATTAAAACCACACTAGGTGTTTTCCTGGATTTCCCAGATTCCCCGGAGATTCCCTGGCACTCTGGCTGCAACCATCTCCTCGCTTCGGAGATGTTTCTGGCTGAGCGCTCCCATCCTTACTTCTGCTGCTTCCACAGCCAGTGACAGACAGATCCAGTGTTGCATGATCCAGAGAGCTGCCTCCTGCCCTGGCAGCAGGACTAGTTACCCGGGGTAGCTCTTGCTGTTTAACACTCGGAATCCTACAAAACGTTCAGGGGAATGATGTACGAGGCTTGAAGGGTCAAGAGCAGCTTTGCATCCTCTTTACCCATCCCCAACAAAGGAATTCCAGCAGATCTCGTGCCCCCTAGTGTCATCCTGGCGAACGGACCGACACTGGGCACCACCAAGCACTGGGTACCACCTGGCCCAGGCAGTGCCCTCGCCTGTCCCACAGTGAAGCTGGCACTGTGTCCTGCTGGTACCCAGACCATAGTTAAATGCCCTTTCCAGCAGTTCATGGGAAGGGCAGCATGAGTTTGCTGGCCCTCCCCAGCACTCCTGGGCAGCAATAGCCCCCTGAGTGTCCCATGCCTAGCACAGTGCCACCTCTCTTCTGCTCTGGAGGAGCCTTGTCGAGGTCTGCCCCACCAGCAGATAGCCCAAACGGTGTCCCTGGCGAGGGGCCAAGAGGAGGAGGCAAAGAGCATCTGCAATGGACACTGTCCAGAATACAACTCCTCCTAAAAATAGATGGACCCTGGAAGGACACAGCCCTTCCAGGGAATGGGAATGCTCCCATGGTTAGAGGTCAGGCTTTGGGAAGATAAAACTTGAAAGTGCACTTATGCAAGACATCCACTGCCTTTGTTTTCCTGTTTCCTCCCTCTGAGAGCACCTGTGGCATCCATGCTCTGGCCATGAGCAGGAAAAGCAAAGCACAAAACCAGCCTAGAACCCAGCTAGCCTACTCTGACCAAACGATAAGATACAGCATCTCCTAGGAAAATACCCATGCTGACTGCAACACTAATGAGTGCAACAGGGACCAAACCCTGCATACCAAGCACCTAAACATGAGGTGTGTGCTGGAAAGAAACAGAAAACATACGTGCCTTAGTTTCCCCATCCATCCAGCAGCCCTGACGAAGCTTGCCCTCTCTTATTTTGTTCATCCCTCCTGTTCAACTATTAGTTCGTATAGGAAGAGGCACCCCAGGTACAGCGCCTTGACCACCAGCCCCTTTCAGAATCTGCTAGCAGCATGCAAGCAAACCTCAGCAACCCATCACCAAAATTTGGAGGAATTCTCCCCAGGGCACTGACCTGGGTATGCTGCTTTCTTCTGCAACACCGAGCAGGGACTATAGGTTAGAATAATGGGGAAGTAACTCAGTTCAGTGCTGACAAAGCATCACAAGCCCCAGCGGGGTGGGAGGGGAGGAGGTGTCCTTCCCTCATGCTACCATGCCTGGTATACATCATGTTTAGGGCCAGGCATACGTCACTGACACAAAATGGACAAATTGAAGGGATTTCAGAAAAACGAGTGACAAAAATGATCAGGAGGCAGAGCGGATTGATTTACAAGGGGAGATTAAAAGAGCTGTGATCAGTCTTGCTGGGCTGAGCAAGTACTGACTGCAAGAAGCAATTGGATGCTAATCTGCAAATGGGATGAAAACAATATGGGAAGGAATAATTTAATATCTTTATCAGCATTGGGATGAAATGGGGGGGAACTCAGGGCTGAGCAGGCAGGCAAAAAAAAAATTCCAAAATAATGCAAAAATTCCTTTCCTAGTTACGCATGACTGTCTCCACCAAAATACACAAAGTCCCCAAAACTCCTTCTGCCTAGCATGAGGACCCTTGGGAGCAACCAAGCTGAAGAAGGTGTGCGCGCACACACACGCGCACACACACACGCGCGCATGCACACAGACGCAGCCCTTTCCCACCCCTGACTCACACTCAGGAAAGCAGCAGGGCCGCCACAATAACCGGAGACGATGGAGGCTTCACGCTTGCAGGAAAGCAGTGGAGAGCGAAGGCTAAAGCTGCCGGGAGCAGTGGGAAGGTCCCCGCAGAAGGATGCTTTTGCACTCCAGGTCTTCACAGGGAGAAAGGTGCTGAGATGGTTTCCTGCAAAGTGGCAGGAGTGAGCTCAGCTGTGAGCACTCAGATATTTACACACAAACAGCACATTACTCAGCAACTCCCATTTGTCAGGCGTAATGGCAGCAGCAGCAATAATAAACGACAGAACTGAGACAAGCTCCCCAGGCGCACACCCAGCCCTAGACTGTGCTGGAGCAGGATGCATTCCTCCAGCTTGCAAGGAATTAAATGAAAGTGGCCAGGAGCTGGGGCTTGCACCCACAAAACTCCTGCTGCTGGCTTCAGAGAGTCAGCCACATCTCTGGAAGCTAAGCCTTGGCTGCACAGTTATTTGTATGTGTATGTGCATCATAAGCTTTGTGGCTCTGAGAGGTACCAGGACCTCTTTCCCAAGTCCAAGAAGTCCTGAGCGCCTGGGCAGGTGGGGATGCAGTGTCCCAGCAGGATCAGGTCCTCTCGGGGTAAATCAGACGAAAGATAATGCACAATCATTAGATCATGGCTTGGCCTGCTCTGAAAACAAGCTCTGATAAACTTACCCTAAACGGCTGTTGCAAAGAAGTCTGCCAGGCGCGAGGCTCTCATTTCCAAAGCTCAGCCTCCCTTGGGAAACTGTACCCTCTGCAGTGAGCCCCAGAGAGCCCTGGTCGCAGGACCTGCTCACAGTGAGATGCTTGGTCAGACATGAGCATCCCTCGCACATCTCCAGATCTCACGGCAAAGCTCTAACTCCTCATGGAGGGGCAGGGCATGGAGCCGGGAGCAAGAAAGACTGCTCCTATATATTTGCACATTTTGCAGGAAGCAGCCAGAGCCTGTGCCTTGCTGCCTGCACACACAACCGGTGGGACCGGCAGCAACATATGCAGATCCTGTCCCTCACAGAAGTACAAAATGTGATGCACTGAGAGCAGGCACAGTCAGAGTTAAATTACCTAAATCTGAGCAGAAGTCAACAAGTTCCTGAGCAAAAAGCCATCTGAGGAAAGGCCTTCCTTGACTATCCCACAAATTAAAACACAAGAGATGAGAAAAAGAAATCAAATAGTTTTGCAGGCAATTCCCTTTCTGCAACCTGCGCCCTGTACAGACCCTACACGTGTCCATAAGCATGGGGTGGGGAAGGATAAGAAAGTGAAGAAGTGCTGATCATTATACTAAAAAAGTTTAGCAGTTAAAGAAACAATTGCCAGAGGAGCCAGGGAAGCCAGAACATGCAGACCTGGTTCTGTCCCCTGCGAAGGCAGCACAAATTGGCTCACGAGCTGATTGGAGTCACAACTCGTTTTTAAGATTGCAGTGGGGGAAGTCACCAACATGTGGAAATGTCAGGGAGTTTTGTGCAGCAAATGGATCGGTGTGTATTATGCAATTCTGGAAAGCAGTACTCGTACTCATGCTCGGGATGAACTGCCTGCCTAGCCCGGGGAGAGCAGTTCCTCAGAAGAGCCGTGCAGACGCTTTTTATATAAAATCACACCACCCCTTCAGAAAAAAAATAAAATAAATAAATTTTAAAAAATCAGCACGGCCACAACAGAGAAAAAGGCAGGTTGAGCCTTTGGAGAGACGGAGAAGAAGCCTGCTCTCCCGCCCAGGAAATCCACGGGCTCCGGTTTACAAAGAGCCGCCCCGCAGTCCCGGCTCCAGCCCCGGGCGCTGCCGCAGGGAGGGCTCATCCCCCCGAGCCCTCAACCTGGTGCCGGCCGCGATGCTGACCCGGCCGAGCAGGGGACGGGAGGTCCCGCCGCGCCGCCCTGCCGCGGACCCGCTGCCCCGGAGGGTGCAGGGCCGCCCCGGTCCTCTGCCCCCCATCCCTCCCCGCCGGGAACACACGCACAGTGGAGCAGGAAAGTAAGTTGCCCAAATTGTTTCCTCGCGGAGGGTGGACGCGCGGCCCACGGCGGGGCGCGGACACGGGTGGACGCGCGGGGGAAAGGTGCGCGGCTGCAGGGCGGGAGCGAACACCAGACCGGGGGCGAATGCAGGGGAAGAAAGCGTTCCCCCCCCCGCCCTTCTTTCCGCCTCCCTCGGCGGCGGGCACTGGAGCTCGCCTCCGCTGCCCCCCACCCCCGCCTGCCGCCTCCCCCGTCCCGTGGGTGGGGGTACACCCCGTGCCGCCCACTGGCCCCTGCCTCCCGGTACTCACGGCGCCCTCCTTGCCGCCGCTCCCGGCACTAACCCATGCAACCACCAGCTGCTTCTGCACCGGCTCGGGGGCTATAAGCTCTTTTAAACTCCAGCACATAACCCATGTGACCGCAGAAGCCACTGGTAAGGAGCGCCGGGGAGCCAGCGATGAGCTCAGCCCGCACCCCCCGGCACAGCGCCGGGGACGCGCTCCCGGCCCCTCCGCGCCGCGCGCGTCCGCACACACACAGAGAGACACCCCCCCACGCCCC
>VZRE01000156.1:0-48932 GCA_013396775.1 Cephalopterus ornatus | reverse complement strand
GTGAGGAAGCAAGGGCTCATCCTTCTCATGTGTCTTCAAAGCATCAAGGAGTGAGTCCTGGACTCTTCAGGCACTCCTGGGAGAACAGCAGTGATATGGTGGAATAGAAGGGTTGACAAGCACCAGTTTCCACCTCCCCAAATGGTTCTTGCTCTGTCAGATGGTTTGAGCACCAGTTTTGCTTCTGGGAGTGTGTACTTGGTTTTTTTGAAGTGTGGGAGCTCACATCTAAGAACTGCACTGGCTGCTGAAGCAGGGGTTTATTCAGGACAGGACAGAAGAGGGGGATAGCAGACATCCCAACCAGCTGATGAGGCTGGTGTTCCCCCAAGGATATGGCAACCCATCAGACAGAGAGAGGAAAGAGGAGAGATCAATGAATAGAGAAGCAATTAAATTTCCTCTGGGACAGCCAAGATCTCAGTGTGCTGGATCCCATCCTGTTGCCACCAGTGGTCCTGCTCAGCTTTGGCTGTGCCCAGGTTGTGCAGTGTGCCGTGTATCCATCTCATGGGCTGGATTCTTCCCATAGGCTCCTCTGAGCTGGTCAAGGAGCAAACCCCAATCTGGGACTTCACTTTCTCTGCCTCTCAGCACCTCCCTTGAATCTGGATCTTGTCACGGGCAGAGAAAAATGTTTCTCACCCCAGTCAGCACCATTTTAAGCCTGTGCTATGAATGTGCTCTATCCCTGGTACTTGGGGTGTAACAGCTCCTACCACATCACTCACTGTTGTAACAAGTGATAAATAACTGTGGTGACTTCCTCTGTAGATCACACCTGCACTTAGAGACCTCTTTGTGGAGGTCAGGGTTCTGGATGAGGTGTGCTGTGTACTAATGGCTGTCCTCACAGTGCTAATTTAAGTAGGGATAGAAAAAAAAGCACATCAACTCTTACTTTCAGACAATGGTCTGAGAGGAAAGCAGTGACACCATTTTGCCAAGCAGTGCAGACCAAGCTCTTGGATCCATTTCACTTCTTTTCTGGTTCAGTATTTTGGTTTTTCATCCTGGTATATCCTTCAGGCTCTGGGAGCCCTCCACCCAAAAGTGGGTGCAGAAGCAGGTCCCTCACTATCTCTGGGGTAAGCACAAGACATTTTATTCAAAGAACTGCTAAGTCAGCTTAACCTGCACTTATGGACTACAGAAGAGTGTGAGGGCCTTGCTGTTCTCTACTAATACAGACTGTTTTCCTAAAAAAGGTACAAAATCCTGTGCTTAATGCAGGAGTCCTCAGGCTGGCTGGAGGCACCAGGTTCACACCAAGGATGAAGTCAGACCACATGGTCAAAGTGGTCCTCACTGTCCTCAGAGTTTATGAATGCAGTTTCATTGAATACATTCAATACTTCCCACTGAAGTATTGGGAGCTCTACTTCAGTCTGATGGTTTAAGCAAAAAAAACCTTTTGAATTTTGATTGCTTTCCCATTCAGCTAAATTCCAATTCAATTTCTTCTGGACAAGTTTATAATCTTTCTCCTGCCAACCAGGCACTTTAATCTCTATCATAGTCTTCTGTTGCCCATCTAGTTCAGGCTGCTTCAGCCTTTTCCAAACAAACTCAGTTGAAAAGAGCCATCTCAGGACAGGCAGCTCTGCCTGCACACCCCCAAGCCCTATGTCCACTCTGCCAGGAACAGGTAGGGGTTGTGGGGTGAGGGGCTGTTTGGCATCTTGCTCACAACCGCGGTTAATACCTTGTACCCCAAGCATCATTTAAACTAAAAGCAGGGAGGAAAAGAACTGCCAGGGATAGATTAGTGTTGGCTGCTGACAAGGAATCAGCCAGGCAAGAAAAAGAATTGGAAAAAGGGGCATGATGAGATGTGAATGCACTCAGCTGCAGGGGAACAATATTTCTTGCAACAGCAATGAACATAGTAACAGAAAAATGCTTGTAAGCATCTTGATTTTTTAAAGTATGCTCCTCCTGCCACTGTAACAGCATATACTCACATATAAAGGGTGTTTGAGAGGAGTGTGAGAAGCAGGAGCACAGTTCCCAAGTAATTTCATTTTTTCCACAAAGATCTGCAGCGTGAGAGCAACCAGCACAAGATGCACCATGATCTTGCAGAGGATGTGCTCAGCACAATATACACCAAAATGCCTTCACTTAAGGAGGATTGTGAATGAACGAATAAACGAATGAATGAATGAAGAGCCTGTGATGGTTTTGTCGTGGACCAGAGCTTTCTCCTCTTGCCTCTTGGAAAGGCTGCTGAGGGCTTGCAGAGCAGAGGTGAGGGAGGGAACACAGCTGGAAACAGGCAGCAGAATGATCAGATCGGGTCTGGAGGCAGCTGTATCTGCGTGAAGCTGTTGGAAATAGTTAATTTGAGAAGGAGGAGAGGACACTTTCAGGAAAACTTCAGTGCCTGAAGTATTGGGCATGCTGGCCGTCTATGGGGCCTCTATGGTGTGGTCCTGGGACACCTTTCAGCAGCACAGCTCTTGCATTCTGTACCTTGTCTCTGTCATCAGATATACACAGCCCTATTCTGTGCTTACACTTGCGGGGGTCCTGATTTGAAAGCACCTCCCACAGGCATTCCTGCAGCGTTATCAGGTTGCCTTGGATGCAGGACAGCACGTCTCCCATGACATGAACAAGGCAATTCTCTAAGCCAGACGAAGTGAGGGGCAGGCAGAGGATATGGGAAGTGATACATTAAATCCCTACTTATTGTCTATCCACAACCCAGACAACATGGGTGGGAAGAGCCCAGATGCCACAAACATTAAAGGTTTCTCTGCTGGGAAAGCCTTTCTCAGCTCGAGCTGCTCTCAGCAAGAAGCGACTCTCGATAAAACTCTTTCAACGGTGCTGATGGCAGACTGAAGTGAAGCAGCAAACACAACCCCAGCAGGAGACCGTTTAGGTTATTATTTTAATTAATTGCACATGTAGTTAAACTGAAAGAAAAATAGAGACGTGACACCCAATTATTCAAATCAGTTTCTGCCAGTCACACACGGCTGCTGCTACCACAGTCCCATCACAAAGCTCTGCCCTCTGCTATCTCCAGAAATACCAGGTATTTGCATCTCAAGGTTGGCAAGCTGTTGTCATGCAACTTTTCTTGCTGTGCAAAAGGGATGAGGAATTGTAAATCTATCAGCGTGATCCCACAGGCAACTGCATTTCCTAGAGCTAGTGGATTAGCCTCTCCTATGGTAGAGTTTCCCTCTAAAATGTCTCATTCTTCACTATGCAGCACATACTGCTCCAGACAAGCTTCCCAGTGACCTAGGAAGGCACTGGAAGATGCAACCCCATATCCAGGACAAGGACTCTTGTGAGAACAACAGGCATGGAGCTCCTGAAGGGAAACACCCGCAAAGCAATGTCCAGCTCTGAGGAGATGCTAACCCAGCTCCAGTCACTTGGGATGTATTCAGGAAGTTAAAGCAGAGTGCTTCAGGCTGGGAAAACTGAAAGTTTTCTTCTGAAGTGAACAAAAATGTGAAAATGAGGCTGTCAGGCTTTTCACGACTGGAGCTTTTGAACATAATTCCCCCTCGGGAGCAGGCACTGAGGGTATTTACAGCTGCCAGTTCCTTTTCTCCGGCCATGGGGGCAGACATGCCTATTTCTGTCTGTAATGCCAGGCAAATCCCTCTTGAGCCCCCAGGAAGCAGCCCTGCTGCTGTGATCCCCAAATGGGCTCTTAGTGACCAGGTGGTTTCCTGATTTCCTGCAGTACATTTTCCCCAAAGCAACAGCTCAGTGAGATCTCTGGTGATATATCTCTGCTGTAGCAATATCAGAGATTTCAGTGGAAAGCAGAACTCTCATCTCTGATCACCTCTGACATGTCTGGGAAGCCCAGTGAGGCCTACCATGAGAGTACTCATCCCAGCCTGGCTCAACTCTGCAGTTCCTCTGGATGCAGCCATTTCCCCTGTATCATCATCCATGACACCGAGTGGGAATGAGAGCTGCACCAAGAGAACCAGGTAGACCTGCTCTCTAGGTGACTTGTTGCCTAAACAAGGCAGGTGAGTCGGTAACTTGCCTGATTTTATTCTATTTTTTAAAATCAGTCCAGTGCACTCTGGTGATCTGCCTGTCCTTCTGCACCATTAGCTCGGTGGAACAGGCACCAGGCTCTCCCCTATGCTCATGTATCAGCTGCTTCTTCACTCCAGCAGTCTAGCTGATTAACAAGTACAATTAAACTTCCAGCCACACTCCTCCATTTGCATTTCACTTTGAAGTTTGTTCTTTCTGTTTGAGACCTGGAAAAGGTTTAGTGTATCCTGAAAAGAGCTGTTTTTTTCAAAGTATGTTAGTTAAATTTCCCTTGAATTCTGGTCCTGCCTAGGTGCTTGAATTGTCACATCACCCTCTTCCTATGTGCGCAGGTAAGCTTCTTATTGCATTATTTTGGAAGGTGTCCCTGGCCATGGCAGGGAGGTTGTAACTGTATGATCTTTCAGGTACCTTCTAACCCAAACCATTCTGTGATTATGTGATCCTATTCACTGTGAATAGAAAGTCTTCTATATATATCTATCTTCAGAGAATACTTTCTCTGCCTCCACCCGCTGTCTCATCCCATGGTTTCACTGTAAGCCCTTCAGAGCAGATGCTCTCGCTGGACTGTGCTGTGCAGAGATGGGAGAACAATCTTAACCACCACACTTTAAAAACGGATGGAGTTAATTAAGATCGTTCACCTTCTCCAGTTAGCATCTGTCCCAGCAAGGCTGGCTGCAGCACTGCAGACTGAAGATCTCCTGTAGCCTTACAGGGCACCGTTTGAGGTCTGCACCTTCTCAGCTGCCAGGCCTGTCCTAGCTGTGGACACCAGCCTGTGGGTGGAACAGTTTCTTCCCCAGCATGTCTGCCCCACCAAGAACAACACTGCTGCAGTGCAGGTGCTGCAGAGATGGGGGTGGCGCCTGCTCCAAGAGGGCCCTGGCAGCTGCTGCACAGGTAACACATCATCAAAGCATCATTTTGCAGTTAACAGCTTCTAGGTGAGGCTTTGATCACAGCCACCTTGTTCCCAGACCCCACAGTCCTCCTGCCACCTTCTTTACCGTTACAAAGACATTTTTAAAAATTGAGAGATTTTATTTTTCAATCACTGCCCTCCTGGAGCAGTGCTAACACCTCTTGTTCCCACAGAGCTAGTACTCAGGTCCCACCCCACTTCATTCCAACTTTGTAGGGACATTTTACCCTGCCCTGGGTAAAAAAAAAAACCTGCCAATCTGGTAACTTCTTTAGGGAGGACAAAAAAACAGGATAAAGACATAATGTCTCCTTCTGCCTTCACTGGAATGCTTGTCATTAAAAAATATATCTCCCCAAACCATCTCACAGCTACATACATAGTAATACTGCTTTCCTCAGTTTCTTCTCAAATTTAAAAAGACAGCTTTTAAAATTCAATTAAATCACTCATGTAGCCCTACCTCATACACTGTCTGTGTTACTGGTGTGATGACAGACAGGAGGGAGAGTTTTTTGGGAAGCTGGAAGGCTTCTTGCTGCATTGAGACAACTCTCAAGTTCTGCAGCTGCCCCAGGCTTTGACTTCATGCTGCAGCCAGCACAAAAAGTACCTTCCCCATGGATTATATCCCCCCAGGCCCATCAAGCTGTAGGGACAAGTGCAGCACCAGCCTGGGATGCTCAGGTTTATGTACCTCCTGAGGCAGATTTGCACCAGTTATGGTCCATCTCCTGTGCAATGTAAATGCAAAGTTAGCTGTGCCTTCAAAAGGTGCTTTTCCCCTTCTTAAAGCGCTGGATGAAGTAAGTGCTCATGTCTCAAAACTTCAGAAGTCACTCCATGTCTGGTTTCTTTTGCTTGTGATTAGCTGCAGAGTAAAGCAGCCCTTCCCTTGTCTCCTGTTCAGGTTTCATGTGTACCAGGGCTATTTCCATACACCTGGACATCGCTGTGGGGCAGCACGTTGCCAAGATAAGGCACAGCAGCGCTACCACCTTGAGGTATGACAGCCCTAAGCTCAATGCAGTGCCACTCTGGATGCTAGTGAGACTACAAACCCATCAGGGCCTTGCTATATGTGCAGTGGGGGCTTGTGCTTGCCATTGGCCAGCTCTGCCCAGAGACAGAAGCAAGCACAACCTGCTGGTGTCCCACAGGTCATCCCTTTGTTTTCCTTCTCATGCAGCGCTGATCCAAAATGGTGAGAATGGACATGAATCCCTGTGGACCTCCTTAATACAGAGTCAATCCCGAGGAAGGCCAGGGAGAAATCGCTTTCCAGTGATGTTCTAGCAACAGTAGCTCTCCAGAGGCTGTGTGCAGGTGTTTTCCTCTCCCATCTCTCAGGTGCAGAGGAGCAAGGCAGACCTGAATACAGGAGGTTCCCCAGACCATGCAGTGACACAGACATGAGGAAGAACTGCTGAACTGGTGCCTCATGCCCCACCCTCACAGGGCAGAGCAAGGTCTCACTGTTTGGGTGGGCTGGCCAGACCATCAGTTTCCTGAGTGGCCATCAGGCCTTGTAACAAACTGAATCAACTCAGTTCCTAAGCCCACCAGGCTTCCACCAGCCTTTCTGGCACAGTGACTGCCAGCACAGGCTTATCCATCTTCCTCATCTTCGTCAGCACCCAGAATGTGCTTCAGTACATGAGTGGAAGTAGCATTTCTTCTTGTGAGGGCTTGGAAATTTTGCTTGCATCATTCCTCAAATGAACAGCAGCACCAAAAGAAAAGAAAAGGGAAAGAAAAAAAAAAAAAGAAAAACAAAAAAAAAAACACCCAACAACCTCCCCCTCCGCCAACAAAAAAACCCCAGCTCTAATATAGGACTTACTGCAGGTTACTGCAGGGAATAAAAGAGAAACTCTCCCAGGTCCAGCCAATTTTCTCCTGCCTTCCTCAGAAAATGCGTGACTGGTATCAAGATGAATCTGGAGCCCAGCATTCCTGGTAAAAATCCAGCCCCTCCCACAAGGAAGCTCTTCTAAAATCTGTGCAGGGAGCAGTGGAAGGAGCCCATTCTTCACAGAGGAGATGGTCCTGATGGAAAGATGGCCCCGAGGAAGGGCAGGCTTGGCTTGGGAGGATGCCTGTGGATGGCTCAGATTTGTTTGCAAAAGGCAAGTTTTCCAAAACAAAAGAAGAAATTGTTTCGGTAGAATCTAAACCTTTTGCCAGAAAGGTATCATTTTGGTAACATATTTAGGGGAAATGATTTAATTTAAACTTTAGATTTATACTTTATATTCTATTGTGATTCACCCACAATATGTTATGTAATATATATCACACCCCCAATTTGCATGCTGAATTTTAATATAACAAAAATGCTGAGAAAGTGTCACTTCAATTTTCCAGAACAGCCCTGAGGAATGTTTGCTTGACCAGAAATTTACATTTTTTCATTCCTACTTGGAAAAACAACAATAAAGAGGTCGATATTTCCCACGAAACAGGACTCTGGGGCTCCGACCCGCTCTCCTAGATAGTCTGGGGAGAACAACTTGAAAGGCAGGGCAGGCGAAATACTCTTGATGCTTTCTGTTCCCTGTCCCGTCCCGCACCGTAACAAGCGCTGTCTTCAAAAGAAACAGCTCCTCGAAGTCGCAGGAAGAGCAGAAACCCTGAAACAGACCCGCCGTGCCCCGAAACCATTCCTCTTCAGAGAGCACTCCCTCTGGGCAAATGAACTTCAAATAATTCCTCCGTCTCTCCCCCTCCAAAGAAGCCCTAATGACACCTTGTCCGTGAACTTAATGTGTTTTAAACTATCTCCATGCCTGGCCACATACTTGGAATGTCCCCTAAGGACTGCTAAAAAGTCACAAGCAGGAAAAAAAAAAAAAAAAAGAAAAAGACAAAAGCTTCAGTCTGGGTCCCTGGGCTCCCACCCCCGCTGAGGGGAGGGTTTGCTGGTGCTCAGCGTTACCTTTCACACACCCGGACGAGGCTCCTGGTAGATGGAGCCGGGCATGAAAGCAGCTCCGGGACATCAGGCTGTTTGAACTTTTCACCACTTTCCCCCCCACCAGCATCTTGAGGGGGAATTTTTTTTTTTTCTCTTTTCGGTTTCAAAAAAGCCCTTCAGGAAATGATTTAGGAACAGAGAGCATGGTCAGCTAATGGGCTGCAGCTGAGGCAGAGCGGGGTTGTGCTCCTGTCCCTGCGGCAGCTCCACGTGCGCGGGGGGCTCTCCTCCTGCATACGCACGTGCCCACAGTTGCCTGGCACATCCCAGATCCTTGGCCAGGCAGAACTGGAAGCCCTTCAGAAAATAATCAAAATCCCCAAACCCTCCAAACAGCAGCTGCCCTCCACATGAGTTGTTGAGAAAGAGGGACTAAACAACTTGTGATCTTCCCCTCCAGCACTTGCCATGTGTCCCTGCCTTGCCCTTGCTCAACGTGCTCCCAAGTGCCCCTACAATTACAAAGCAGCACTTGCTGCCCAAAATGCTGTATGTTTGCTGCAGCCCCAGGCTCCGGGCAGAGCTGTGGGTTGATATCAGGGAGAATCTGGGGCTAGGAGTGTTTATGACTTCCCCTCTGTGGGTTGTCCTTCCCCAGAAAAGCAAGCCAGGCTTCAAACACAAGCAGCTCAACATCAGCCTCTGCCAAGTGCCATCTGTCTCGGAAGTGCAGAGGCTTTTAGAGTCACAGATTGCCCTCTGCTTTTTCCCCACTCATCCATCACCCATGCCTGGAATTAGTATCCTCAATGCCCCACCGATTTTAGAAAGGCAAACTACATCTTGTATCAGGGCACCCAGAGTCCTGGTGCTACAGGTCTGTCTTTTGGGGGGAATAATGATTGTTGAGATAACCTTTCACAAGACAGCACATTTCTCTTCCAGACCAAGCTCCCCACCTGTTAGTTGCAAAGGTGACTAAGGCACGGTTGATGGGCGGGACACGGGGCAAAGGCATGTTGCTGCTGGGAGGGCTGCAGGGTGTGAGAGGCCTGAACAAGTCCCCATCCTCTCCACCTTGCTTAGGAGATGAAGGCATCTGTTTCCAGGAAGAGAACGTCTCTCTGAGGTTTCCAACGTGCAGCTTGTACACCAGTGCACATCAAGATGCCTAAATACATACTAAAATCAGCTGTACCTTTTAGGTTACTCTTCGAAATTATTTGTTTTGAGCCTACCTTATAAAGAAAGGCTCACCCATGGGTAGAAATAATCCTGTGTCATGCTTGGCCATTGAATAAATCCTGGCATTTCCCACATGGATCTCCCTAGCTTTAAATTTGCTGTGGATGGAGAGGATGGGTGACTGCCTTTAATCTTGGAAGCAGCCCAAAAATTATGAGCCTGCTCTTAAAGGCCAGTGCCATCATCATGGGTAAAATTCCTGTGAGTGATCCATGGGCTAAAGGTGAGCCTGGACAATGCACAGACCTGCTTCACTGGCCAGCATTCTGCAGCACTCAGTGGTGTTACAGACCATCACAAAACTCCCTGTCGGCCCTGTTCTCTTGGGCTTTCTATATTTACTGCAGACACAGCCCTCCAAACAAAGAATTCTGCTTCAGTCACAATCTTGCAGGTTTCCAATTAATAACTGCAAAATTCTCAAGATTAAAGCAGGCAACCACACAAGCCCTGGGGTAATTTTACCACCAGCTAAAAATCTAGAAAATATTCATGAGAAAAACTGCAAACAATTCTATTGCCCTTTAGGAAAGCCTTGCCATTTCCCAGCTAGCTCATCCCAGATGCTGCAGGAATAAACTGATCTGCAGAACAGGTTTGGGGCTGACTCTGTAGCAGGTCACCCTCCAGTCTCAAAGTGTGGGGCTTTTGCCAGCAGGCAGCAAGGGCTCTAGGGTAAGGGAAAGGCAGGCAAGGGCAACTTCATATATGGGGGAGATGAATGATGTTTAGGCAAGCATTTGGCTTCTGTTTCCTGTTTTCCAGAGCTGTGAGGCTGGAGGCAGTGCATGGTGCCTCTGAAACAGGGGCTCTGTTGGACAGGGGCTAAGGACCAGACTTGAATACCCATGGGGTGGGGAGATGGAGTGAGAGACCAGCGGGGTGCACGACGCGGCTGATCTGGGGGCTGTGACCACCTGGGTAGGGCATGCAGCACGTGCATGCCTGCCCCTCCTTTGGTGTCAGCTGCTTTTTTCTCTGCCTTCCCTAGTCTTTTTCACCAAATTAAATTAACACTGTTTTTGACTGGCTTGCCATGGACTTGTATTTATTTATTTTCTTCCAATATGCCAGCAGGAAAGACTTCTTAAAGTTGCCCAATTTGCTTCCCCCTGTCTCCACCTAGCCCCGTCCTAATTAACAAAACATTTCTGTTAACCATGTGACACCGTCAGTGGGTTGAGGGGCAGAGGCAGCCCTGGAGTCAGACCTTATTCCTGCTCCCCTCCTTTTTGGAGAAGAAAGTCAAGTCTCAATGTGGAGGGGCAGGACTGCCACTCCTGCCCTCCTGTGAACCAGCTCCCTCCCCATGCTTAACTCCTTGGCAGGAGCTTAGAGAACTTCTCCTTGGGTGCATAGGCAGGAATGGGGGGTGGGGAGGGGGAAGAAAGTTGGGCTGATTTTTTTTTAATTTTAAAATTATGCTTTTAATTTTTTTTGAACTAAAAATACCCTCTTGTTTTAAAGTTTCCAAGCACGATGCCCTGAAGAAGCAAGAATGACAGATGCTGCTGAGTACAGATGTTTTGCTTTCCTTTTTTTAATTTTAATTAGTAATATTTTCCACACAAAAAACTCACAGATGGCTATTCATGTCCCTGCGACTGGGTCAGGTCAGGACCAGAATGACCTGCTGGGGACAAGACCTAACCACCCTGCAGTATGGTGGTTATATTTAGGCAGGACTTTGCCTTATTAACCTGTTAGTTGCCATTGCACAACTGAGCTGCCTTCATCCTCATCCTGTATCCTTTCACTACAGGTCTTCTGGACAGCCATCTCCCCAAACACTTCAGCAATCAAATGCCTGAGCTGACCCCATGATATGGCTCTTCCTACAGCCCTACCTCCACTCTCTCATGCACATCCATCCATGCTATCAGGGTTGGGTTTTGGTGTTTTTTTTCGAGGATTCATAATTTTAAACCAGTCCATTGCCTTCAGGTATCACGTGTGGAGTTGTGCTTCTCTAAGACAACATTTCAATGAAGAGCAAAGGTGCAGAGACAGGCTCTGGACAGCACTGGGTGAGATGTTGCCACAGGGATGGCTGAGGGCAGCACTGGAGGGGTGGGGGTGGAAATTACCCCATCTTTCTTCCCTGGGCTTCCTATGCCATGTCTTGCAGATCATTGATGTCTTCCCAGCATGGCTCTTGCTTCCCTGTGGGACTCTTTGCTTCAATAAGCCCTTGTAGAAAGCCACCTTTCTACAGTGATCATCACAATCCCAGTTTCACTGCCTTCTTGCATATCTACACACGCGCACTGACCCATGTACAGGACTCACTGCTTCCCAGGGAGGAAAAAATACAAGAGCAACATCAACTAATTTCAGGCTCTGTCCTGCTGGGAAGGTTTGTGCTAGCAGACTGGAGCAGTGGTGGGTGAAACACAGCTGTGGGGAGTGCAGGCATGGCAGGAAGAGAGGGCAGGCTCTGCACCATATACATATATGGATTATACAGGAGGTATAGGTTAGGAGTCACTCTCACTGTTCCATCAACCTATGGAAGAAAACTTGTATTAAAAAGGCTTCCTTAGGTTTTCCAAGCACCTGCTTTGCTCTGAACAAGGCATTGCTACACAGAAAAAAAATCATGTAGCCAGACACCTCTATGAATTTTCTGTTTGGTGAACTGTGGTGAAGAAAATAGCAAACCAAGAGGCAGGAATTATCAGGAATGCCATGCCATTATGGTGTAGTAAAGAGCCATGTACATCTTCGCCTGAAGCACAGGGTGTGGCTTTGTTCCTCATCTTTCATCAAGATGAAGCTGGAAAAGGTTTAGAGAGTACTGGCAAAGATGAGCAGAGGGATGGATTTTGGGTAGGGAGCAGTTAGCTAGGGCTGAGGCTCTTCTGCAGCACAAGGGGTGGCTGGAAGAAGAAGGAAGCAAGCAGCATGGGATTACTTGGGGATATGAAGTTTGTCTCGACAAACCGTATGTGTTGCTTGTGGAGTCATGGACAGGTCTTTGCAGTGAAGCAAGTCCAAATCCCCCAGCACAGATAACCTCTACTCTGGCAGGCTTATATGTGCCTGGGGTCTTGCCTTCTCCTGCATCTTTGATGAAGATATCAAGGACCATCAGCATCTGAGCATAGCCCAGAGCCCAGCATCAGAGAAGGAATGGTCAGAAGAGGGAAGAAGCTGACATGAGGCTGGAAAAAGAAACAAAGAAAAGATTTCGCTCATGAAGATGCTGGATAGCACAGTCTGAAAGAGGCCAGAGCTTCTGCAGCTCAGGAACGATATATGCCTAATGAATGCTAACGAATCAGCCCTAATTGCAGAGTTCTGAATCTCCCTCTCTAAGGTGTGACATGCATTACAAGACATCAAAGCAGAGGACAGAAGAGAACCCAGTTTCTTGGTTCTGGGCGTGTATGTTAGCCCTTAGTCCCTCCCTAGAGCCATTTGCTGGTTAACAAGGCTCATTCATCTTCTAAAGCAGGCTGTTAAGAAGTCAAAGTAAGCCATGAGCACAAGGGCTTGGGCTGTACCAGCCAGCTTGGGAGCCTTGAGCTTATATATTTGGGGAGTTGAAAAACAAGAAAAACCAAGAAAAAACATGGAAGCCACGCTTAAAAAAAACCCCAACACGCCGCAATATTGAGAAGGGTTGGGCTCGATTGTTGTGGCATCTGCAGGAGCATCCAGCTCTCCTGTGTGGACATCCTGAGATAACTCCAGGGATATCTCAGGAAGAGCCAACTTGCAGCAGAGCCTGCCAGGTGGCTGAAACATGGTGAACCTATGCTAGCAGCTGCCCTGCTTAATGTCAGTAAATGGAGCAGAAATCCTCTGCCTTCCCCAGGCCACAGAGTATCATGTAATAGACCCCAAGTGCTGCAAAGCCCAGCCAGGTTTATGTTGCGGGGATGTGGCTGTCTGCCTTTTATTATGTTTTGCTCTGCTATTCTATTATACTGCACAATAAAACATAAGTTTCCTCCACTCATTTGCTTGTGCTTGAGGCGCACTGAGCATTTTCCCATGCCTGCAAAGAGAGGTGTAATCTGCTCTTTGGGAGACACTCACCTCTCTGCAGACCCACTGCCTGCATCACAAGTGTGGCCACAGCGTGTGTGAGTGTGTGTGTGTGTGTTTGTGTGTATGCGTGTCCAGCTGCGTGTGCAGGCACAGCGGCATCACATAAGCACTGCTCCAAGAAGTACATACCTCAGACCAAGCTGGCAAAAGTTGGGGAAAAAGCAGAAATTCATGGTTATCTGGGTAATTTTAATTTCTCTTCGTTATACATCTACCTCCTAGATTAAATGAGCTATGGGGGCCTATAAAAAATGGTAAGTTTGAGTGTCAGTAAAGACAGCACAGGTGGGAAAAGGAAGAAAAAAGGTGCTTCGGCAACCACAAATCTGGTGGTTTTTTACTTTACTGCCTTAGATACAGCTTTTCTCTTATAGATTTTGGGGTTTATTTGGTTGATTCTTGCTTTCATCATTTTTGTTATGGTTCTTAAATAAAAAGGAGGTTTTATCACAGGTGCAGCAATCCAGCAGCTTATGATGCCCCTGGAGTGTTGGGAGAAAAGCTAACCTGGGCCTTGGATATTGGATGGCAAATCCAGGCAGGATTTGTACAGACATGGGCTGTGCTGGGGGAGAAATGGAACATCCATTTGCCCTTTGCTTTTCTGCAGAGGTGTGTGTGTAGAGAGAAGAATAGAACCAACTTGGTGCAGGAGGTGACTAAGAGAGGAGGCAGAAGCTACCATCACCCAGCCCAAGAACAAGCAGGGCTAGGCTTTTGCTTCATGGGCTCTGATTCAGAGGATGGAACAACCCTGAGAGCTTGCAAACATCTCCTACCACCTCAGCACATGAACAAGCAGTCTGTGACCCCCAGTGCAGACTGCAGCTACCCCTCTACCTGTGTTCTGAAGTTCTGCAAAACCTCCCAGCTTCCAAGTGACCTGCCTCCAGCAAGGACCGATAGTTCCCTCTGCTGGGAGGACTGTGAAGAAATGCCTTTGAGCTCCATTTCCCATCTGAGGAAAACACAAAAATCAGATGTCCCATTCCTGGAGCATCCTCACCACAAGCACCTCCAGGAAAATCCTTCGTCAGGTGTTACTTCCCTTTCTCCTTTCTAGCCTGATAACTATATAGAGGAAAAGACAATCCAAAGTTCACATTTAATGATTTATTGAATCTTACTTGTTAATTTTTTTAAGCCCTTCCCCACTGTGGAAATGGGCTATTTCCAAGAAATTTCAGCTTGTTTTTTTTCAGTTTCTGGAGTATAGACTTTGCTGTCATAGTTGCGGAGAAAAGCTGGGCCATGTATTCCTAATATAGCAAAGAGTAAATGCTTCCCATTTTTTAGATCTTGCAATTCTTTTTTAAGCTGATTTGCAGAATCTGATAACTAAGGAGTTTTAAAAGTTGGATGGTATTAAAAACCAAACAGAGCATCCAGCAGCTACTCTTCTTCATTTCTGGCTCTCAACAGGTAATTCTTCATTAGTCTGAGGCATGTGGTTATGTTTCTCAGTCAGATAAAATAGCCTTTTCTGAGTCCTGTCAGCCTGAAATCCCATTAATTTTATCTGGCTGGATTGGTAAGAACATATGGGATTCTCCTCGTTTCTTGATCCAGTAAATGAGGGACCAAATTAAGAGCAGTGGGAAGAAGAAGAGGAAGGAAGGCTGTGCTGAGGAGGCAGAGGCTTTGTGTCTTCCAGGAGAGACAGCAGCAGGGTTGAGGAGAGGAAAGTGTCTTAAGACATCCTTAAAAACCAGGTCAGGAACCAGCAGAGACATTACTATTTTAACAGCCTAAAGCAAACCCTGCCCCACCTTGCCCTGCCAGATTTGGGGTGCAGGAACCCTCTGCTGAATTAGTTTATTGCTTCCATACCGTGACTCGAATCAGTTATGGTGGTTGCAGCGAGTATCCTGTAGCTCCACCAGCTCCATGTGGCTCCTGCAAATGCAAAGTGATGCATCTGGGGAAAAAACAAAAAGAGTCTCACAAAGCTTTATCTGACAGAGAACAAGCTATTATCCTCCTGAAAGTGAGTTTGGTGTGGGCAGATTTACAGAAGTCTCAGCATCCTATTCATTAGCAGCCAAAGAAGCAAACAGAAAGTTGTGCTTTGTTGGGGGAGGAATGGAGAAGACGTTTGTGCGATCACACAGACCATGGTGAAGCCGCATCTCGGATTTGCCACATGGCCTTGACCTCTGTCTTAGACGAGAAACGGCTGGAAGAAGCAGAGGGAAAGGTGAAAGGCCCTGATCAGAGGCACACAGCAGCTCTGGACACAAAGTGACTAAATCAGTTAGGACTCTGCAGCACAGAGAAAAAGCTGAATGGAGATGTTGGGAATAACCCGATAGGTTAAAAGAAGGTGGAAAATGAAGTATTTCTTTTTGTTGTTGCTTGCAATACAAGGGCGAAGAAGGATCCAGGGAATTCAGCAAACAATGGACTTAAAATGAACAGAAAAAGATGTTTCCCCACCCTGCCTTCCTCACCCCCCAATATGTGTTTAAATTGTTGAGCTTGTCGCCAGCAGATCTTGTAGAAGACAAGAGTTTCAACTGTTTCCAAAAGCAACTAAGTAACATAAGAGGAAAAAAAAAAAATCCCATCAAGAGCTATTAAGGACAAAGATACCATCTTGAGAGGTGTGGGAGTGGGGAGGGTATGGCCATATGTGCCCTGTCTCTTGTGTTTCTCTCTACAATTTTCATTAGTGGGAAGTGGCAGAGGGTAGATTTTGGAGGAGGAGGCTGTTTCTGACCGTTGCTGACCGTCCTTATGGTCTTTAGTATAAATTTGGGGTGGGCTGGGGACAAGTCATGGGCAGAAGCAGAGCTAAGCATCATTCAGACTCCAGGGATGGAAAGAATGGCAGGCAGTAGAAGGTATCGAGGTCCAGCCTTACCCCATTTATGTTTCAGCTTGGCTCCTTAAAAAGATGTGTCATTGTTTTCTATCCCCTCTGTAAGCCAGTAGAGATGGAGGCACTGTCACAGAGTGGATAAGGATGACCATAGTGAGGCTCACCAGAAGTGTCTGAAAGCTGTCAGGAGCGTCCACCTCAAACAAATACAGCAGGACAGCCATATAGTAGTGCTTCCCCAGTATATCATCCCTGCTTCCTTAGCAATGAGCAGCTCTCTGTTCACGAACTCCATCACTGATTTTGTGACTGCAAAAGGCTGCAGTGCCATTAGCCGGTGACAGGCAGATGCCTAGATGCCTGGTGAATCTCTGCATGCTATGGTTCTCAGCTGATATATTCCACTGAAGATCTGATTGGGCATGGAGTCAGAAGCAATGTGTTATCTCCCATTGCTCTATGTGAGCACTAAGCACTCTGCACTTCCCAAAGGGGTGGCACCTCTCTTTCTGGTCCAGATTACTGCTGCAGTTTCATCCCTCAGTGCTGAGGGCATGGATCAACGCCCACTGAGGCTCACACAGCAGCATGAGATCTATGCCAGAGGCTCAAGGTCATCAAAGCACTTCTAGCTTTCATATTTCATGAAAAGTGTCAGGCTGGGATCTCAGGAGAGAAAACTCTGGCATGCCAGGCAGCCAAGGAATAGGTAGCTCTTCTGGACTTCAGGAGCTTCCTGACTCAGAAGCATCATCCCTTTGCAACCTGGAAGACAAAAGAAGGACTGAGTCCTAATGCCAACTCCACACACGGAGTGGGCCGTGTCAGAGCCAGAACAGCTCCTTATCCATCTTCCCAGCCTGCACAAGAGCATTTGTGCTTAGTGCCTGGGACTCTTCATCAGAGACAGCATTTGTATCTAGGTGCATTCAGCCTGTTTTTAAACAGAGGCCCAAGCCAAGCCAAACCCCAAACAGCAAGTCCACCTCACACAGTGTGAAAGGACAAGCGGTAATGGTTTTAAACTGAGGGAGGATCAATTTAGATTAGGTATAAGAAAGAAGTTTTTTTGCTATGAGGTTGATAAAACAGTGTCACTCATAGCCCAGAGAGGTGGTTGGTGCCCCATCCCTGGAAACATTGAAGATCAGGCTGGATGGGGCTCTGAGCAACCTGCTCTACCTGAAAATGTCCTTGCTCACTGCTGGATGGTTGGACTGGATAGCCTTTAAAATGTTCTTTATAACCAAAACTATTCTAAATTTCTGTGATTCTCTGGTTTTGTGATAGTGAAGGACTCTGAAGGCTTACCAGCTCAGGTTGAATGCAGTTGAGTCTTTATAACCCAAGCACACAAATTCTAACTTTTAGCAACCTTGAATTTTTTTGGATGGTGCCTAGAACAAGGAGTTTTGCCCCCTGTTTCCTCAGCCTTCACTGAGCTCACCAGCCAGGCTGGAATTTGCAGGCACAGGTCTGTCAGTGCAGACATGGTCTTAAATTAGATCAGCTGAAAGAGAAGGAAAGAGAGGGAGATGTGATCCCACAGGAGGGAAGAGACTCATTTACTCTCCCCACCCTCAAGACCCCAGCAAGTGTGTGAGGCTGCCTGCTAGCACTCAGGAGCACACAGGCAGAGCCAACAGCAAGCAATAACGCTGGCTGGAGGGAAAGAGAGACCTGTGTTTCTCCCTTACCGGCCACGTTGCCTGTCCCCTTCAATGTGACCAGGCTCCTTCTCCGAGAGTTCCCAAGGCTGGAACTGGGGAAGGAAGCAGAGGACACCCTGGGACACCTGTGTTTGTACCAAGTATTGCCTGCCCTGTGGAACATGATTATTAGGCTGTTCTCAGATGTGATGACAGCATTGCCTCTCTGCTCTCACTTTTACCTTTCCCATATTTCCAAGAGATAATGATCTCATCTCCTAACTGTTGAAGATCACTCCTTGTTCATTCTTCCCCTCCCTGTTCCCCTCCACTGTTCATTATGGGATAGAAATGTTATCGATCAACAATCACTAGATGTCAAAAAATCTTATCGCAGAATCCAGCTGCCAACATAGCCTAAACGTGCTTAGGAAATGTCAGTAAATTACAGGAGAGAGAGAAAGTGAGAGAGGGAGGAAACATTAGTATGAGCAGTGAACTGCAATTAACTGCTCCACATTTGGAAGAAGCAGGAAATATATGGAAGAAAGCAGAGCTAAGGGGTCATTGATCTCTGTAATTGAGGGGAAACTGAGAAATTGATGGTTTAATGGGGTTCAGCTGGAAGGAGAGTGTGTTTTGTGGGCCATATTGGGGCAGAGAGACTGCTGTTGTTGTGCACAAGGCTTACAACCCATACTAATTAGGTCACTCAAGATACTCCCCAGTCTTCCTTGGAAGCATCTTATTTGTGTTGTTCAGCTTGACACCTCTCTGGAAAGGACTTCTTGTCTCATGGCCTTGCTCAGACTATGCTTTTGCATTGGCATAGACCTGTGATCAGCCTCCCTTCCAAACTGAATGGATATCAGGGCTAGGGTGTTGGATTGCCATCAAGGCATATTGGGATTCGTTATATCTAAGGTGTGTCCAAGAGTGGCCTGGAGAGGGGTCAAGCCAAGGCTGCTCAGTCTGAGTTTGCCTCCATTTATCCCACAATTCCTTCAGAAAATACCATGTAAAAGATACTACGCAACCATCCCTGGCACAGCCTTCCACCAGTGCCCTGGGATTCACTGGGTGGCTGTTTAACAGTCCTGGGGGTAGGATGTGATTAACTTCATAAGAGGCTCCAAACATACTCAAGGGTTGCCCTTTCAGGTCCTACTGCCTGTCCCAAGAGCACAGCAAGGCTCATCCCTGCAAAGTACTGACACAGCTGGCACAGCTAGTGGAAGGCAGCAGCTTACAGGCTCTGCCTTGCCACACCACATCAAGGGATATTGCCATGGTGTCTCCTCTGTGGTAAGATGTGATGCTCTCACCTCATTGAGATGGGAGGTCAGGTGGTCCCATGCAGTAGTGTCCAGCAGCAGGTTCTGCTAGGAGAAAGGGCTCTTCTATCTCTGAATGCAAATATCTTCATAGAGATGATATGTCCTTGGCCAAGCTGCCTGAAAGCTGAGAATTCAGGTCAGATCTGCATGACCTCATGGAGTAATCTAGTCTCTTCCTCCCTATGAGGCGGGATCAAGCATCTCTGGAGAAGTCCTGAACTTTCATTTTCTCTGTTTCCCATCACTGCTGTTGTGCCCCATGCGTGTCTTCAAATATTCTGACCCACAGGAGCGCGCAAAACTCAGGACTCAGACAATGCAAAATGCCACAAAGACCTACCTGAAGGCTGTCCTACAGACCCATTCAGCCCCTCTCTCTCCTTCTCCATCTGTATCTGCATCTCCATCTCTACTTCAATACTCCTACATCCCTAAACCAAGCTTCCAGTCCCAGGGCTGTGTCCATCCCCCAGTCTCCTACAGCATGCTTCTCCTCTCCTAGCCCCTGCTTTCCACCCTATCTCTGCTTTTCATCTCACACTCCCCAACCTCCAGATTTTCCATCCAGCACACGCCCTCCCTGTGCTGTGAGAGAGGCTGCAGAGAATGGAGCAGAGCTGGAATGGAAAACACAAAGCACTGCACAAACATTTCTCCATGACCTGGCTGCTCCATGGGAACAGTCTGACCTTGGCTCTTATCCCATAGTAGAGGCAAGATGTTTTAAGGCTCTTTGTACCACTGAGGAAGAAACATTGACTAGTACAGCTCTCAAGGACAACCACAGGTCATCTTCTGTGACTTCCTTGTCATGCCATAGACATCAGGTCTCAATTTGGGAACCACAGACTTGATGTCCTGCAGGTATGGGTACCATTTACTCCATTAGGAAGATGTCAAGGTCAGACTGCTCATCACCTGCTAGATTAAATGATCACTTGCAAAATTCACAGGCCCTTTGGAGATGTCAGCATCTAGTAGTACAAGATCATTCCTTGTCACTGCAGCTCTGCTCTGCTCATGCTTTGCACAGCTGAGGCAGGCACCAAGAGGCACAGACCTGTGTTCCTCCATATGCTCTCTGCCCTGCCTGCAGCTGCTGCACAGCCAGGAACTGCATGCCTCAGAGAAGCTGTGCTTCCAACTCTCCCCAGAGCTGCAAAAGGACAATCAGGTCCAGGATTCTCTTTACCATCCAGGTAAGGATAGGACAGGTTAATAATTTTCCCTAAATGGACTATAGGGTGAGCAGAGGATTTTTTTTTTTCCACAGGGTCATTTCCCCACTCTTTGCAATGAGACATTGCCATTTAAGAAAGCAGATTACATTTATTTGACCAGTGAGTGCATCCAACAAACATGCTCAGTGTTTGGGAAAAGATGCTCACTCTCCTCCAGGAGATGATGACATTTCAGTCTTTCTAATTAAGTTTGCGTCCCAGACCAGCAGAATCTGGAAGATATAAATCTCATTTTTCTCCCCTTTGTATTAAATTCAATTTAATGTTTGTGTAAGATAAAG
This sequence comes from Cephalopterus ornatus, assembly GCA_013396775.1. Classification (NCBI taxonomy): domain Eukaryota; kingdom Metazoa; phylum Chordata; class Aves; order Passeriformes; family Cotingidae; genus Cephalopterus; species Cephalopterus ornatus. Next base: position 28,413 of record VZRE01000156.1, on the reverse strand, counting down.
AGCTTATAGCCCTAGATGTCTTTGTTCTAACTCCCCGTGGACACCGCTTAGGGCAGCAGGGTCCTCTCCTTCCTGGCCCCTGGTCCTAGGGCTCTCAGCTGCATCTGCTGATAACCCAACTAGCTTACAGTGCAGTCACCTCCCACTGGGAAATCATGGAGACACTTACTCAATGAGTTTCAGGCAGTGACTCACAGCAGAGGAAGGGGAAAGCACGATAAGCACCACAGAAGTTTTGTCCTAGCAAGACAAAGTGGTGTGACACCTGTGTTGCTGTGTAGGGTTGGAGAATAGTGACATAAGAAAAGCTGAAACTCTAGAAATCAAAATCAACCTGTTCTGAGACAGTCTCTGTCTGTGAGTGACCTGAAACAAGGCAAATATCTAGACACCAGCTACCACTTCACAGTTTCCAAAGCCTGGACACGGCACACTGCCCCACAAGTGAAGGTGAATGTTCAAAACCAGCCATAATGACACTGCTTTCAGATAATTTCTAACCATCCACTGAAAAACTGCACATGATTCTGCTCCTCGCTGCTGGCAAACACCATCACCATCCAGTCATCGCTTGCTGACATGTAGCTCACCAAGGTCCTGCAAACTTGTGCTGTTTTTTCTCTGTCTGTTCAACTGAGCCTAGCTGGAGCTACAGACCTGCCCTTCCTTTTTTCCTGTGTATCTGTGAGTGTAATGGAGCTGATGGTGATCCTGAAGCATATGTGCTACAGAACTGCAAAAAGCAGTAGGAAAATCCCCTGTGGCAGCACTCCAGCACTGGAAGCTAACTTTGCTGTCACGGAGACCTGCCCTTGGGTTGTGATTGGTGTGGGGTTTCAAGTGTATAGAAGTGCTCCTGTCTTTTGGCCACAGGAAGTATTCAATACTCCAATTCTGTACAGATTCTTCCTTTTTCCTTCACTGTGTCCTGGGGATTGGTGACTGGGAATCTGCCTGTATCCAACTGGGGCCCCAGCTGGGGCCCTTCTATTAACATTGCCCCACAGAAGGAACAGCCTGTCTTCCCACCCACACAGAGCACAACAGCTATGGAACCCCATGAAGCAGCTGGTGTGTGAAAACCAAGCTCAAAACCCAGCTACTGCTCAGAAAATCCTCTGCTCCTCCAGTGCTGCCTTATCTCTTCTGCTTCTGCTGTAACAGTGGAAAGAGGAGGAGTCATGGAGCCCTGGGAACCTGTTGTCCTCTCCCCCTGCTCTTGCCAAGCAGCCTTCCCTGCCCTGTGCAATTACAAAGGTGTCAGTGTTCATTTGGCTGGGCCTGCTGTGCGACAAATTCACGTAGCCCTCAAGGGACTCAAAAGTCAAGACAATTTCGAAGGGAAAGTAGAAACTTCCAACTGCAATTTTCTCACTCTATCCCATCTGCTCCAATGCAGTGATGGGAGGGCAGAAGGAGAAGGAACACGCGATGTGGCTGAAATACATCAAACCCAGAAGTTTCATTAACCATGCTCAGGAGTTATTATTCAGACCTTCCTGATGCTCCAAGACTGCATTTAGTTGGCTGAAAGCTTTTAAGTGCAGAACCACTGGATGTAGGCCAAATTGTGTGGCTGTGATGCTGTCCATGACCTCCTTCAGGCTCCCTGGACTTTTTACCTCCCAGGTGTTCCAGCTGACCTGTAAAATCAATATTCTGGGACTGCATATTTAACTGAGAGCATGTCTTGGGCCAAGGCCTCAAAGACATAGATCACGGCTAGGTATTTCTGGAAAAAGACAGCCGGGAGACAAGAATGAAAAGGGTGTAGAGATTGGTGCAAGAAGGGAATAAGCTCATGATGTTGAGTAGAAATAGCATAGTCATAGAATCACAGGATCATATGAGAGTTTGGGTTGGAAGGGATCTCCAAGGTCATCTCGTTCCAAGTCCTCTGCTGTGGACAGTGACACCATCACTAGACCATGTTGCTAAAAGCGTCATCCAGCCTGGCCTTGAACACTCTCAAGGATGGTGCATCCACAGCTTCTCTGAGAAACCTGTGCTAGTGTCTCAGTATCTCACAGTAAAGAATTTATTTCTAATATACAATTTAAACCTGCCCTTGAGCAGTTCCAATCCATTCCACACTGTCCTGTCACTACCTGCCATTGTGAAGAGTCCCTCTCCAGCTCTCTTGTAGCCCTTCAGGCACTAGAAGGTTCTCTAAGGTCTCCCTGGAGCCTTCTCTTCTCCAGGGCAAATGAAGTCTCCCTTCTTGCCCCAGGAGCAATGACACAGAGATGCATAGCATAGAAGATCCAATGGACTGCAGACTTTTTCATGTTTTCCAGTCATGCTGATGTTTGGGCAAGCTACTGAGTGTGGGAGAATCTAGGTCCATCTCTCCTCTGATTCACTTATATCCTATGCAGATACACATGAGACAGAGTTTCCAGCTGGTGTCCTCTGCCATTTTATTCTGGTGGCTGTCCTGCTTTGGATAAACCATTCAGTATTCATCAATATCCATCCTTTCCCCAAAACTCTCTTCTTTTGACTACTATAGTGCTTGTCGGGGTAGCAGGAGCCTGGTACTCAAACCTCTGACTGGAGCAAGAAAGGGTATATATATTTTTCATTTGCAAACCTGTAGTGACAGAGGGTGGATGGGGAAGAGGCCAGGTTTTCCCATCTTTTGTCCTGAGGATCTGCAAAGCTGTCAGAGGCCACTTGCTGCCTAAACTTTTAAAGATGCTGTGATCCCAGCTGAGCACAAGCTGTGATTGCTGCAGCCATGAGTGCTGCTGGCAAGCAGCTGGGGATATAACAGGTATCATCTCTGCGAAGGCAACTGAAGACAGTACCAGAGTAGTGCCTACATATGCCTGTTATAATTTTGTGTTAATTACTGCTATAAAAGCAGTACGCAGGTGAGATCAAGTCCTCTGAAAAACAAGGTGCAGTGCTTGCTCCAGCTCTCCATCTCCATCTGCATATCCAGTCTGCCTTGAGACAAACGGTAACAAGGAGTAATATGTCTGTGCGTTATAGAAGTGAGAGGGGCAGCTCAGCATGGCCCCTTGTGCCTTTGTTGAAGGCATTCTGGAGAATGAGCTGTTTCAGAAGTCAGCCTAAGGGTCTGTGTGTCCACCCTGGTCCTTCCCAATGGAGAAAAATCTCATTTTCCACCACTAATTGATGCAGAGCCACTCAGCTCACTGAAATTACAAGAAGAAAGGGTTTGGGGTTTTTTTTATTGGCCATCTCTTAGCATTTTTAATTTGCTACATGAGGTAAGTTTAAAAAGGTGCCAGAGAGGAGTTTAAGAAATTAGCTGTTCTTAGCATTTTCTATGCTTTCTGCCTGACTTAGGTGCTCAAAGACTTAATTAAAACTAGAGAGTGCTTCCAATGGAAGACATTGCAGATAATGAACGGCAAGGCAAGCTGTAGTCCCCTACTGAGCATCATGCTTCTCTGGGACTTCTGATAGGAGCAGGGAGACTGAAAGAGCAGGGGGGAGTGCAGGGTCATCTCAATGCTCCACAAGTATAGGAGGCACATGGGCTGTGGAGTGGGACTGCAAATTCAGGAGGTGCTGCAGGAAGCAGTGCTGGATCCAGGACTGGGTGAGAGGGGCAGGCATCACACCCTTGATGGGAGACTGTTGGAGTCTCTCTCCTAGTCCCTGTTGCCAGTTAGTAGACAGATTTGCTTACTGGAGAGATTTCTCTACTCATTACTGGGAAACATTTCTCCTCCTCCTCCTCTCCTCTCCTCCATCATATCCCTTGCTGTCAATCAGCAACATCACTAGATTGTTTGGGGGGGCTGGAGGAGCAAAAGGGCTTTGCACAGCTTTTCCAGCACATTGTGTAGTAATGTGGGAGAGAAGCTTGCTGTAGGTTGGTTACTTACAGGCAAGAGCTAGGTTTAAGCAAGACCCAATACCCTCTTGCAATGATGATTAAGTAGACAAAGAAATTAAAAAAGAGCAGACTCTCAACAATATAGGTAACATTTAGCCTTCTCTGCTGCTTCTTACCTTCCTTTTTCATTTTAGGCCAAATTGGACCCTTTCTCCACTGACTCAGAATAGAATTTCTTTTTCTCAATGCCTTCTCCTCCCCACTGGGCAGCCATGCTGGGTATGCAAACTCAGAGAGCCAGGAAGAGGCCACACTGCTGCCAACACATGCCACAGCTACAGCCTTGCTCTAAACCTCTGCCATGTGACTAAAGACAGCAGGCACATCTCTGACTGCCCACCATGAGCCTCAGCCCAGCACCAAGATCTGTACCAGGCAGCAAAAGAGTTGGATGCTGGAGAAGTGAAGGGCATGTCCTCCTTCCAGCAGTAGGGAAGTGGCCAAGGGAGAAGCTCCAGGGAGCTGGAGCTGCGACACAGAATATAGCTACAGTTTTGCTTGATGCTTGTCTCAGGATTTATGTTAGAAAATAAAAATGTATTTTGGAAGAAGGTTGGGCGTGGAAGTAAGTGTTAGCTAAGCCAGGGGCAGAAGAGGGACCACCTGCCTTCTGCAGCACAAATCATCCGTGCACAGATGGGGATACTCTTCCCTGAAGAGAGAGTGGTCACCATGACCTTGCAGGAATGTAAAATTTGGATCACTTTGCTCCACATGATTCCACCTGTTGAAATCCAAGGACAGAATGTGGTTGGAGCTGCTCGTGGTGTGGATTTACAGGCTCAGGATGGAAGCAGTCCCCAGCTGTCTGTTTGGCAATTGCTGTCTCAGCAAGCTACATGAGCTGGGTCAGGGCCACCCCAGGCCATTGCTCTGTGGTGCTGGATTTTTCAGCTGTAGTTGAAACAGCTACAGATCAATCTGCAGCGAAAGCCTCCAGGGTTAAGCACCCCAGATAGCCTCCTGTCCCAGTTCCTGCCCTTAAGTGCTACCATAGGGCAGAGACTTCACTAACCCATCCGCATCCCTTTCCCTCGCCATTTGTCGGGCAGGAGTCAGCAGGGACCACAGTAGATGAGACTGAAATTCTGTGCTGGACCACACTGGGTGCTCCATCAACAAAACGACCAGATTCTTTTGGAATAACTGGTACTTCTTCTACTGTGGAACAAAGGTGTGCCTGCAGGTGCCACAGCTCAAAACAGTCTGCAGCTGGACAGTCCCCCTTCTATCCTGCTTCCTGCCAGGCTTTCACTCAGCCTTTCACCTTCACCTGGGTGTTGAACAATTGCACAGAGCTGCCACCCTTGTGTCAGGTCTGTACAGGAACTTCCCTGTATCTTGCCATTAAAGAGAGGTTGATGATGACTGGCTGGCTCCATCCTAGCAGCGTGTGAGGGCTGGAGCAGGACTGGTCTGCTCTCGGGTGTCTCCATGCCACATGTAATGAACAGGTCAAAATGGCTCTGCAGAAGCTGTGCCTGGTGCTGCCATTAGGCAGCTTGAGCAGTGAGCAGGAGCTTCTGCATACCCTGCAGACCCCAGGAACCATGTTGCATGTAGCTGGGTACCATTTGTTCCTGCCTTCCCCACCGACTGTTCTTCCCTCTCACATCCATAGGGCTCTTATTAACACAGCTCTCCACTGATCAAACCCTGCCATCTTGCTGGGCTCAGTTTTCCTCTTCCTCCTCCGAGGAGTCTTGTGGGGGTTACTCCACCCCATCTTTAATTAACACTGGAGAGAAAGTGAAAACAGCTCTTAGTTGATCATGGCAGGGAACGAGACCAAATAAACCCCAGGAGAGGAAGACTGACTGCAGGAATCAGGGCAGTAAAACCAGAAACCTCTGAAGCAAGGCTGGGCTTGGGCTCCACAGCCGGTTAGTATTCAGCTGGAATGCCTCGTTGTTATAGACAATACATTAACATCAAAGCCGCTGGGTCAGCGGTTTTAGTTAAGTGATATATTTGGTATTATATTTTTATTGTGTGTTCTTTACACTGTGCTTTTATTTTTATGTTTTCATGTTCGAATTTCTGCAAGAATTTAGTGCTGCTGGAAAGCACTCTATCGACAGCCCCAGAGACTGAAGCTCTTTGTCTATATCGAGGGAAGGCAGCATGCTAGCAGCCTGCTGGCACCACACTGGCTCTTTGCCTCAATCCCACTCACAGGGATCATCTTTAGAGATGAGAGAGCAGTTCTGTTGGCACTGCCAGCAGAGAAGGACAAGGACTTGTATTTGTGGGATCACAACCTAGGATAAAACACTCTGAAGTCCACTTTGAAGCCACATTTGCCAAAAGCCCTTATGGTCCTGTACCCCACTGTGCCAGAGGGGGTGAGGCACATCACAATGGGATTTCAGGATGGATGGTGTCATGGATGCTTTTGACCTGCAAGCCAAAAGTCTCCTCTAACTGCACAATTCAGGAAATCTCATCTGCTGCAGAGAAGTGAAAACATCAGTCCCTCTCCTGTACGACCAAGATTAGTGAAAGAAAAAGCCGAGATCAAGCTTGGTAGGGTGATGGGTCAGCAACAGAGTGAAGTCCCCAGTCTCCTCTGACACTGGTAAAGGGCACGGGGTGGCACGGGTCGCTGGTGCTGCTCTCCTTCCTCACGCCTCTCCTTGCCAACCCACTGCTTTCCCTTCACTCATGAAAAGCTGAATTGACAGGAGAGGAGAGGATTAACCTTTGCCACCCGTGTAGGCTGCTGCGTACAAATATTTCTCTCCAAAGCATCAAGTAATAAATGAGTCTTCATCTTTGTCAAACACCTTGGAGTCCATTTGCCATGTCTCCCCAAAGGCAGCACAGCGGGGCAAGGCACTGTGTGAAATACAGGAGGACTATAAATCTCTCCAACACTGTATGGGCATTTTACAGCTTGCAGTTTTCACTGAGAAGTGGCTGTAAATAATGGAGGGGGATATCTGCCACCTGTCTCCAGGGGAGGATTTATTTGGGTGTAAGTGCTATAGATCTTTGTATGTATGCTGCAGCTGTAAATAAGCAAAGTTTAAGCAGTGACTGGGATCTGTCTCTCTCTCTCCTCCCCTTACTCTTTTTCTCTCTGTTGTTTCACCTGCTTGTTTTCCTACTGCTTTAGACTACATCTCACTCCTGAGGTGAGCACATGCCTGGAGAGTCACTTGAGGAGGAAGTGAGTTGCTGTGATTGAGTACAAATTTCACTTTCACATTCAGCCCATGCAAAAGATTCAAGGGAAAGAGAAACTGATAGTTAGGATTCAGGACCTGCTGCTATGTACTCTTCAAATGCTCCTTTGAGTTCTTGGTTCAGGATTTTAATGATGCTGTTATTCTTGTGCAGAAGCATATGGTTTGCTCCAGTCTGTTCTGTGTTGCTGTATGCTGGCCCCTGTTTCAAGTCACTTCACTCAGGGAGCTGCTGATCGTATCTGGAGGGAAGTTAACTCTTTGAAGGCATCGCAGATGCCAGCCCATGGAGCACACCTGGGGACATCCCTGGGATGTGGCATGCACTGGGATATGGCATGCAGAGCCAAAAGCCTTTGCAGATAGCTGGCACTGTCAGGACATGCTAGACTCGTTAAGAGGGAGAATGTATTCCTCGGGCACTGGGGACAATGCAGGGCAAGTCCAGGTGTGTGTAGCTTCACCTGCAAGGATGATGAAGGATCCAAAGAAGTCACTCTCGATGGACATAGCAAAGCAGCGCTCGAAGGGACTGCTGGCACAGTACTTGGTTTCCACCAGCAACCTACAGCCCAGCTGGTTGTTGCCCCTGCAGCCAAGACCCAAGCAGAAAGTGACCTGGTTCTTAGGCTGTATTTGGGAGCACAGAGGCAGATCTTGGACATATCTAGCTAAAGACTGCAGAAGGCTGCCCTTGGGCTGTGCAGTCTGCACTGGAGGAGGAGCCCCTGGCCCCTGGGTTTTGCCATTAGGGGGTGGTGTCTGCTGTGGGCAGTGTTGCAAGAAACTCAGTCACCTGAATGTACCATTCACTGTCAACACCATCCAGAAACATCTCCCTTCCAGACCTGGATCCACATGTTTTTCCAAAGACTCCCTGTGCACCACTCAAACTCCAGAAGAAGAAATGCGTATGTATGGCCAGGGTCTCCCAGACATTCAGAGGCCCATCTAATGCATTTTCAGCTCTTGGCAAGCCAGAAAGAAACCAGAAATCAGAACAGTAACAGAAGTAGTCATCCCACTGATATAGGGTGACAGCAGATCCCCATCCTGTCAGCTTCACACTGCACATGTGCAATAAAAAGGCAGACCCAAATCAAAATAGCTTGTAACAATCTCTGCATTGCAATATTAAGTAATACCCTTCCCTTGCCCTTCAATATCTTTATAAATTCTACCCTCCCTTCCTGCCCACACAGCGTCTTACAGAAATCAGAGAAGAAACAAGGAGCCGAGGACAAGGAGACCGGGCATCCCGCAACAAAGAGCTCTGCGAATTCTTCAGGAGATCCCCATAGTGCGATTAGCATCTCTTTACAGCAACATCATCTCTCCTTCTTTTGTTTCTCCAGAGGAAGATAAAATTGTCACCAAGCACCAGAGAATGAAGCTTGTTGAATACTGAAAAGTCATTCCCAGATGGGGACCGATGGGTGACCGCTTTTAATTAATGTTTCCAGAAGCTGGGGCAAGAAGAAGGAATATCGGGAGTTAGAGCTGTGAGGGGAGTGCAAGCAAACAGGGGTGGTGTTAATGAGAACAGACAAGTGCTACTGGCTGAGGTGTGAGCACACAGCCTTACTCCCAAACACACACCCTTACTCCCCTCAGCTCCCACAGACTCAAAGCAAAAGCATTCTTAGACTGGTAGGACACAGCCCTGCTCCAAAGCCACCCGTTTGGGCTTCCACACCATGGACTGCTCTGACCACAACTCCAGTTGAGGAGCTGTGGCTTCAGCCTGTGCTTTGCTGTAGTCAAGGAGCTCCTCTGGCTGCTTCAGACTTCCTTCCACATTTCTCCATGAACCAGAAAACACCTTCTGAGTTAGAGAACAGAATTACTATTGTGAATTTTCTTGTGTGTGTCCTTACTTTTGTTTTTTTTATAAACCAGCAGCTCTCAAAAATGTTTTAGAGCAGGTTGATTTTATGAAATGCTGTTACTGAACTGAAATTTGCAGTAAGTTTGTGGGCAGTTTGAACCATTCCCAGTGACTTCTCATATTGACGTTTCCTATAGTGACTCATTGTCCTCTGTGTAAGCATCTCTTACTGACTGAAGCAAAAAGGCTCAATTAGGGAAGAGTTCCTCTGTGGGTCTCTTGAAATTACAGTAGTTTATATTGCTGCCCAGCAACCCAGAGCTAAATTGCAGTGCTTCAGCACCTCTGGCAATTGCTGTTTCTCCATTCATATGCCAGAAGCTGATGGGTCCAAACAAAAAGAGTTTTACTGACTGAAGGAGAGTAGGAGATGTGTAGGCAAACCATGGAATACCCTAGTAACAGATTCCACCCCTATCATCTTAAGGAGAGGGACAACTGCTGAACCTCAGTTACAATCATGCTCAGAGTCCTTCAGAGGTGCATTTGGACAGGTTCCCCTTTGGCTCCAAGGGGACAGGCAGTTTACTGGTGTTTGGCCATATTGCATGTGTGAACAGACACAGCTTTAGGACTAGTTTAGGTGGTCTATCTGGAGCCACCGAGGTCTACTGGTGCAACTGAGTAGACCCAGCAGCTCAAAGGTCTCTGCTGATCCATGTGCTTACCAGTCAATACTGCTCCTGTACAGTCTCCAAGACTTCAGTTTCTTCTTCCGTATGTGACAGGGGCCTAAAAATTCATCACATGTGTCTTCTGCTGCTTGTGAGCTGGAAATTCTTGGTGTCATGATGCTCCCCAGTGTGAGCTGGGAAAGATTTGGAAAAATCAAACATAGCAAGTGAAGCACTGGAACTGCAGCTGTGTGAGAAGCAACCAAATAAGCTAAGACCAAGATCTGACAAACAGTGTGAGAAAGGTCTGCAAGGTTGTGAGGTGGAGAAAAGGGACGGAAAGAAGCCAGTTGTTTTCTGTTTCTTACAACAGAATTAGGAGGCATCAAATGAAAAATGTAGGTGACAGATGGAAATGAAGTAGATCTTTTTAAACAACACATCATTTACCTGTGGAACTCACAGAATCACAGCCTTCTTGAGATTGGCAGGGACCTCTGGAGGTCATCTTGTCTAACCCCACTGCCCGAGCAGGACCATTGAGAGCATGATGCCCAAGCCTGTGTCCAAATATATTTTGAATATGTCAAAAGATTCAACCTATTCACTGCTTGGTCACCCTCACAGTAACGAAGTGTTTCCTGATGTTCAGGAGGAACCCCCTGTGTCCCAGTTTTTGTTTACTGCCTCTGTTCCTGTCACTGGGCACCATTGGAAACAGCATGGCTCCAGCCTCTTTCACCCTTCCTCCAGGTATTTATATACATTGATGAGATCCCTCTCAGTGCTCTCCAGGCTGAACTGTCCCAGCTCTTAGCCTTTCCTCATAAGAAATGCTCCAATCCCTTCATCATCCTTATGGTCCATCACTGGACTCTCTCCAGTGTGTCCATGTCTCTCCCATAGTGGGAAGCCAAGAACTGGACATAAAGCTGCAGCTGTGGCCTCACCACTGCTTAGCTGAGGGCAAGGATCAGTTCCCTCAATCTACTGGCAATGCTGTGCCTAGCGCAGCTCAGGATCCCATTGTCCTTTTTGGCTGCAAGGGCACTTTGCTGGCTAATGGTCAACTTGATGCCTTTTCTGCTGAGCTGCTTCCCAGCTGGGTGGTCCCTAATATATGCTGGGCATGGGGCTGTTCATCCACAAACCACATGATACTGTGGATATTGAATATTTACACAGGTCCAAGACTAAATTATATGAACAGTGTGTGTGGGTGGACTTACTGTGATTGTTTACTACAAGGATGCCAGCATTTGTTGGGACATCTGGGAGAGTGGTCTTCTCCTTGTTACCTTCCTTAGACTTTCCTGTTGGCCATGGTGTGAGCTGTGAGGGACATCCCCACATCGCTGTGCAGAAGTCAGCTTGTGCTCAGTACTGATCTGGGATACATCTTAGAGGGAAACAGCAAATAAAAACTTGGGCTGGGGCAGGATAGGAGATCCACTGCTAGTTTGGGACATGAACCAGAGGGCTGTTAAAACACTGGTGAGGAGGAATTTGTTTCAGAAACTCAGATCGATTTTTTCCATCATCAAGTAACCCCTGGTGGGACACTTTTCCTGCCTAAGACTGGAGCATCCCTCTTAAATTTAGCAGTCACTGTCTCCAGGATACCCCATCTCTGTGTCCCCTTTGAGCCCATAGGTTGCTAACATTTCCATATGCTCTCATTTTTCAGCTTCCCTATCTGGGAAGGACACCCCAGGCTGTCACAGCACTGATAGGGAGGTGAGAGCTTGCTTTCAACTCTTTTTTCAACTCGTTTTGCCTTACAACACCTTGAAAAATGTTCAAATAAATTTTCCAGCAGCAGTTTATTTACTTTTGCTTACAAAGCCATATTTATCTACAAAAAAAGAAGTCAAACCATCCAAATGCTTGAAACACAAGAACATGGGGCTGGCAGGGACTTCCAGACTTGCCAAATCCAATCCCTGCTGTTGCAGCAACACATCACAACGTCCTTTCAGAGCTGGAGTCTGCTCTCTCTTAAAAGCTATTTGGATTTCTGCCTCTGTGGCTCCTACTGGGTGGCTGCTCCAAACCTAATTGCTCTAATGGTTCGAAGCCCTCAGCTAATTTCCAGCCTGGTTTATTCATGGCCAGTTTATATACATTTGTTCTCATGCCAGCACTGTCCCTTGGCTGAAATAGCACTCCTAGCTCTGCAGTGCTTATTCCCCAGATGTATTTATAGAAGACTATCCCCAGCCTTCATTAATACACGACAATTATTTGTTTTGCCTGCTCTTCTGCAGAGGGTATGGTCTCCTGACCTGTCCCTTCACTTTAACTCCTCGGGTCCTCAAGCTCACCTTCAGCTTCCTTCCAGCTGTGTGAAGAGTACCATGGAATCTACAAAGGATTGTGTTTTCACTGGGAAATGGGACTTGAGTGTGTGTCCTAAAAGAAATGTCATCCTGTGCCTGGGCCTTTCCCTCTCCTGGTGTGCTCCTGGAAGGAACAACAGAGTCTCAGTGAGCACCTCTTATAAAACCTTACAGAAAAAGAGCTCCATGATTAGCAGCAGCTTCTGGCAACAGAAACAGAATAAGAAGCAATGGCAGGATAAACTGCAATTTATTTCAAAATATGTAAATCTGCTCATTAAATAATTCACATGAGTTTTCACACATGAAGGTGGAAGAAAAACCTTGACAGCTGTGTATATCCTTTCTCCATCAAAGCCACACTATTGGCAGCTGCTGTTCTCTTTCATCCTCAGATTTTTCGCTTTCTGCTCTCTGTATTTCAACCTCCCTTTTCTACTTCATCACCTGATACTGGATTTCCAGAATACTCATACCATCAGGCAACATCTTCCCCTCATTTCCCTCACTTTTATTCAGCGGCCTGCCTTAATTTTTTTCCATCCTTAGTGCACCCTCTCTCAGGATCACCTGGAAATGAGATTCCTGTGTAACTGCGGCCTTTTTATGTCATCAAGGAAAACATAAAGGTCCCATGTCCTGACGGCGATTTCTGCAGCAGTCTGCTCTTACTGGGTGAGATGTGTGCCTGGTTGATTATGCCTGGACAAGCTTCTTTTCTGGGGAGACTCCCCTTGGCTGCAGCTTAAAGCTCCTCCTGCATCCCACCCTGCAGTATTCCCAGCACTGTCATGACCATATCCTAATGGAGAAGCAGAGCAGAGCACTAGCAAGAACTGCACACTTTCCTTGAGAAGAAGAATTCCTCCAGTTAAACAGGGGTGCAGTTCCTGAATCCCAACTGATGACAGGAGGAGCTCAGGGAAAATTAAAAGCAGAACAAAAGACTGACAGATATTGATTTTGTAAGCAAAAAGTTTAAGGAAAACAGGGGCATGAGAAGTCACTGAGCTCCCATTTCTGGGTGATGGGTATTTGAAAGGGATTCACCTCAGATACTCCACACAAATTATTTATACCTACCTCCAAGTCACTAAGGTTCAGCCCAGTGCTGGACAACTCACGAGAAACACTTTATTTAATGCATATGTTAATTTTCACTCTTTCCTGCTTCAGTCAAGAGTTTCCCAAGTTTCATGTCATTAGGGAATGGGGAACTCCATGCTAACAAGAATACTCTTTGTACCTCTATCCTTTACTCCCAACAGTTTCCTACTGGTAGCATATCCATGCAGTCCCGACACAGATGATAGGAATCTGGCAGAACAGGAGCCTGGCCCAGAGCTATTTTCCCATGCTGTGAATATTTTTAAGATGAAAAAAAAAAAAAAAGAGAAGAAGAAAACAAACAAAATATCTATTCCGCATCAGGCTAGAACTGGAATAATAATCCTTCAAGACTGGTTTGGCACAGTCAAAGTATTTCACTCCTGTCAGTGCCGACTGCTCTGCTCTCGCCTCAAACATTTCTGTTACCCTGGGGTTGTATTTCTAAGTAAGCACTGAAGGAAGCCAGAGACCTGTAGTTTTACAATTCCAAAAGGTATTGAGAACAATTAGTTTTAGAGTTGGGAAATCCATCAATTGCAACCATTTCCCAAGGCAAGTTTTGGTACTGAGAAATCAGAAATTAGTATTTTTTTTTGATGGAGGGAAAAATCGTATGATTTCCCAAACATCTCCAAACTGATCCCCTTGAGCCAGAGAATTTCACAGTGCTGTTTCCTTGTCTTCTAGCGGTGAAAGGCAACCATGGGTAATGAAATGGATAAGCAAAATAAGAGACAGTTCTGGGATCAGATATCCCTTGCCTGTGCCACTGAAAACACCACAGATTTGTTTCTTTATGAGGCCTTGTATAGCTGGGCTGTTCCTCTGCTGGCACTTGGCTCTGAAAATATGTTATTTTCATACTCCGATCACCAAGGCATTGATAACCTCATGGGGAGCTGAGATGGATCTCTGTTTAGTAGATCTTCCTTCATTCTCAGCAGGTATTTTCCCATCTGCCCTTTTACCTGTCAGTTTTGATGGCACAGAATGAAGTAAAGAGACTCAGTCACTTTCCTTCTTCTTCTTTTTTTTTTTTTGGTACCATTTATAATTTTTACTGAGTAAAGCAAGGCATGCTCCATAAATCAGACTGCAAGTTAGAGAGTCACACTGCAGAGTGTGCAGCAGGACGAGGCACCAGCTGCTCTCTGCAGATGATAAAGCTGTAAATATGATGCTGTTTTAAGGAGGCAGCCCCTAGGTTGTGACACCATATGCCTTTGTAGCCCCTGTATTTCACAAGAGGTTCTCCAAACTATTCAAACAGAATGCCAGGTCTGTGCCAGCCAAATCCACAAAGCCAGTCACCTGCATGGGCATGCAGGGGCTGGAAACATGTTCAGACCTTCCTGAAGGTCACAGCAGTCAAATATCATGCCTGGATTCATTCAGTATGCAGCAGGAAGCAGGAGCAGACTCTGCTCCTCTTTTATAGGACCTTGAGTTGTTTGATGTAAGGCCGCATGCAAATCACTGCCCGAGGATGTGTTTGTCATATAATTAATATTAGCTCCCACCCTGGAGCACACTTCTGTCAACATAGAATAAATATTCCCCATTAGGAGGAGGGTTGGCTGGGGAGATCAGGACTTGAAGCACTTGGATAGCTCTGTGCTAACCATCAAGGATCACTTCCCTGGTGCTTCAAGGCAACCAGTGAGATACAAGATTGCTCATTTTTAGTTCCAAGCGTTTTTGGTTTGGTTTTGGTTTTTTAGTTTGCTTAGGGTTTGGCTGTTTGTTTTGGTTCTGGTGGTTTTTTAAACATTTAAATTATTTAACTCGATTTTCCCTTTGGAAGTGGCCTCTCCCTTCCCCAAGATGTGATTGAAAGCCCATTGTCCAGAGATTTCCATCACAGTTATGGACATACAGGGGAACGAAGAGGCTCAGAGCAAGTCTGGCTCTGAACCCAAGCATGAGCCCCACAGTCTGGTGTTACAGCAAGAGACAGATATTTACATTTTTTTTCATAGGGGGGAGATAAATAGTGCATTCATTGGAAAACGTATGCGGAGAGAAGGTGTAATGAATTTTCAGATTAAACTTGGCAAGTGTTTTCAAGTTAAAGAGGAGATGTTTAGTCACATTTTCTTGCAGCAGAGGCTGAATGCTGGGTTTCAGCACAATTTTTAAATGAAATGTCTCCACTTTTTTTCAGCAATGCTTGTGTTTTTGTCAGCCTGATGATGTGCCAAAGGGGCTTAGCAAGGGATCTCAATAACTAGTTGAAACACTCTGGCAAAGCCTTCATTGAGTTTCTGCGCTTTAGTACTTTCTGATCAAGAGAAATGCTGAATAGGCCAAAGACCAGCAAGTTTTGGCTCTGCTTAGAGCTCTGCTCACCTCCATTTGCATGACACTGGCCACTATCCCCTGCTGGAGGCGAGAGCCAGGGGCTTAAAAGCCAAAGGGACCCATGGTGGTCCTGCAGGGATGCGATAGGCTGTGGACATACACGGGCTGCTGCACTGGGAGCTGGGGCTGGGTGTAGGAAGAATTTGCTCCATGGGGATAGTGGCATGAGCCAGAGTGGTGCTCCCCCTGACCCCAGCCTCTCCCCCTTCCAAGGCTTTTGTTGCAATTGCATTGCAAGGCTCCCAAGACCTGGCATTTTCTGATGGCAGTAAACACAGAATAATTTGTTGGTACTCAAAGACAGGCTGCCAAGGTAGCACAGACAAAGGTTTCGTTAAAAAAAAAATCCTAAGCAAAAAAATAAAACAAAAAAACCTGCATGTACACACACACAAAAAAAGATTATGCAAATGCTCCAGAAAAGATGAAAAATTAAGCATTCCAAACTAGCAAATAATTCAGTCTTCTCAGTCTCTTTTTTCTCTTTTCTTGCCTGCATGGGATCTGAAATTGCATTTTACTGCCTGTCTTTCTGAATTGTCCTTGTACCTTGCTGCCAAGTTTCATCCCTGCAGAGGACACTGGCTCCCCAGGGAAAAGGCACAGCGTGCTCTCCTTGCCCAGGTCCTCAGGGACACAGATTTGTTCAAGCACTGCCTCTGTGCAATGTGCATGGGGGGGCTGCTGTGCCTCCTCTCTCCACTTTGGAGCATGCAGACCAGTTTCAACCCATTCAGCAGGAGAGGGGATATTTACGTGAAGACCAAGAAACCTCTGGCATATTGCAGTGGGCACCAGGTGGAGGAGAGGAGATCCTGCTAATATTCTTGTTGACAGAAAGGTCCTATTGTGTGGTGGTGATACTCACACCGTACTAGGCAATGGAGAAACCACCCAGCTGCCTCCAGCCCAGTGTGAGAAGCAGGAGAGTCATACCTCCAAATAGCAGAATCCCTAGTTGTATATTTATCACATACATAGCACTGAGCTTGCAAAAGCTGGGAAGAGGGAAGTTCAGCTGCAAGATCCCATTTTGCCAAAGGGAGATGGAGTCTCAGGTAGAAACAAAACACCAAGCAAGGAGATGCACAGCTCGCAGTGTACTGACCCATCTTTTCTCACCATGACCAGTACAGACAATTTCAGCAGTGGCACTTCTGTCGTGGGGTGGCTTTGACAGTGTGGTCTGTCAGTGCCAGCAGGTAGGAGAAAGCAGTTGTTTTTCTCTTGGCTGAGGTTTTTAACACCCTCACTTGCAGCCAAAGAGTGGGTTCTGAATCAGCCATTGACTCTGCCTGCAGTACGCTGAGTTACCCAGCTCAGCTTCAGAGAGTCAGAGCAGCCTGCTCTGGGGGTTCAGCCTGATGAAATGCACACAAAGAAGCAGGGACCAGCAGGAACAAGAACATGACACCGCAGGATCCTCAGCCAAAATGTTCACCCACACCTCTTTCTTAGTAATACTTTTGCACATAGACAAGGGAGCTTAAATGAGGTGACCTTCAGCACCTCTAGGTGATCCCCCATCTCCTGGCATGGAACAGAGATTCCTTGCCATTAGTGTCACTTTCCAGCCCTGCCACAGCTTTGTCTCCATGCATCCATTTGTCTTGACTCTGTTCACATGAGTCCTTGGGGTGCCAGGTTGTGCCCACACCATGCACTGTTATCTCCCTCAGCTCAGCAGCCCCTTGCTTCCATGGGAAGCCCAGCCTGAGTTCCTCTCTTCAGCCTCCACCCCTGCATTGAGCAGTTTTTGCACAGCAACTGATGTATATAACCCCAGGAGGATTTGTCTGCAAGATCTGCTGCACTTACAGATATGGTTTAGTGGTGAACCAGCAGTGCTGGGTTTGACTTGATCTTAAAAGTCTCTTCCAACCTAAATGGTTCTATGAGTTGATGATCCTGAAAAAAATAAAACTCTTGTTGTACCACAGCTGTCTTGCACAAAGCAGAGGGGAAATGAAATTTTTGATGAAGATTAGAGAGGAGTGTTCTCAGAAAGAGCTGATTTTGGCTATCAAACTCTCTCCATAGGAAAGTGTCAGAGAACTGGCTGCTGAAGTGATTTAAGGGCAGGCTAGACAGCTCACAGTGGTTGTTCATGGCAAATGATGGAAATTATGGAAAAGAATCCCCTTTTTCTGAAGCCACACTACAACCCCAATCAGCAAACTGAGAGAAAGTAAGCTGCCTGTATAAATATATGTATTGAAACATGGAAATATGCACACACCCCTCTATATTTAAGCTATATCAGCTTGAGTTCATTATCTATCCTCACAGGCAATGTGTATGGAAATGGTGCAGAGAGGGGGGAAAGAGCTAATGGAGGCAGAGAAGATGGTGAGAGGTGTGTTCACCCATATGGCTGGTAAGGGAACTGTTTGTGGACGCACACTGGGTGTGCATCCTGGGCACTTCTGTACTACTTGGTACTTTGTTTTCTTGAAGCTGCTAGAGACTGGAACATTGTGAAAAATCTCAGCCTGTTTGTTTTATTTACAGTCCTTGTGATTTCATGGCTGAACTCGTGGATGTTAACCCAAGCAATTGAAAGGCCAGCAGACAAATCAATAGATCCAACACCTGCTCAAAGCCTCTTTCTTTTGGAAGCTCATCATTTCCAAATGCACAGGGCAGACTTACCAAAGGGCAGAGAGGAGTGGGGTGGTGAGCAGTGCCAAAGGGAGGTGGAACAGGGACAGCTGTGGGGCTGCGCTGCTGCACCCAGACTGGTGCAGCAGCAATTAGCATCAAGCAGAGTTGCTAGACTTTGATGAACCTGTGCCTAGGTTACAGTATGGACCTTTGCCTGCTGCTGGTCCTGTCCCAGGCTTTGTGTGGTGTGTGCTGTTCCTCCTACAGGTCTTGCCATTTCATCTACAAAGTTAAGTTTCAGGGAAGAGTAAGAAGAAGAAAGAAGTAAGGCTGGGGAAATCTCTCCTTGTTGCAACTCCCTTTGATCATGAGAGGTTACCCTTTAAATGGTCAATCTTTGGCATCATATTTTTGTCTACGGTAGCTGTAGATGCTCAGTTGGACACCATTAAAAGCCTCATTGGCTTTGCCACTCTTTGCATTGGTTTTCAGTCCTCTCTGCTGGCTTCTGAAAGTGTGTGTGAAAATACAGCAGCCAATCAGCCCAGCTAGTAAGCAGGGAAAAGTTTACAGCTTGCAAGTTCTTCAGGTACAGTAAGCTCCTGTATCTGTCTTATGTCAGCCCGTACATCCTCCAAAAAAAGTATTGCAAAGCCCTGCTTCAGAGGCAGCCTTGTGAGACAGAGGGGATAGTGCAGCAGCTGTGGGATGAATTAAATACCACATTAAAGAAAATGCTTTCCTGAGAAGTTCTGTTGCAAGGTGCCTTGGGGATGGAGCATGCCTTGCACACAGTAGGTCCCAGGGATCATGTGGAAGGGCTCGTTCTAGAGCTTGAGGCTGTATCCTTGAAGGAGATGCAACATGGGTGTCCTGCTTCCAGCTTCCCAGCGGACCCTCCTGCACAACATGCTGGAATTTGTTTTGTGCTCTCCAGTACACACAGACATGCCCTAAATTGCTCACATTGCAGGGTCATCTATCTAGCATCACTTTGCAGTAGCATGCAAAAGTAATAGTGATGCAGCAGTCATAGTAGCTCAGGGTTTTCAAGGCAGGGGGTCTGGGCTGTGTTACTGCTGCAGAGAGGAGAAGAAAATACGTTCTGCTACTGTAGCATCTCCCCAAGCCGTAAACGTTGTACGGCAGCCACCAGTTTGCTGATTTCTGGCCCACAGATGGATCCAGCATCCTCCCACAGGGATGGTGGTGTTGGCTCACAAAGCACAGCCAGCTAGATGGCTGCCCAGCATGGGGGGCTCCTGCAGAAAACTCTCTGGTACTGACACAGAGCAGACTCCTTTTTGTGGTACACACACATAACGGGTGCAACACACAACGGCGCTGTCTGCCAAGCTGCCCATTCCCATCTGAAGATGCAAGTCTTCAGCCTCTTCAGCCTTCAGCAAGTCTTCATTCTCCCAAGCTGGGGAAGGCAAAACATTGCACTGGCCTTGTCTGTAGTCACTAACTGGAAATAAACCCCAGTGTGGTGAATGAAAGGGGTGGGAGGCTTTGCCATATAATTGAAACCAGAACAGCCAAGATCAGAAATTGTGATACTGCCTCCTGTTTTCAGCTGCTTCTGGTCTTCCTCATCTCACAGTTTTAATTTTTACTAGCTTCCCACTCCTATCCCTTGCTCCTCTGCTCTGAAAACCCACTGCTGGTTTCTCTGCTTTCTGTTTGTACCCTGGGTCATTTCCAGCCTTGACCATTTTCAGCCAAAGCCCTGCAAGGACCTCAGTGTGTGCATGTTTTCAAACTCCAGCAGTGCAACCCAGGACCACAGAGGACCTGAAGGAGGGAGGACATTGCTAGACTGGGTGTTGGTGTCTTGGGGAGAGAGCAAAGCTGTGCCATGGCCTCATAGCAGCTGTGTGAGGCCGGTCTTCTTGCTCCATGCATGGTGGAGGGCAGAAGGAGATACTGGGAATGATGTTCCAGAATGCATAGGTTTTCTCCAGAGTCCTCCTGCAGCTGATCCTGAAGCTCCATGCTGCATTGTGTGCTCTTAGCCTCTTAGAAAGCTGTGTCTGGGACTTGCACTGTTCTGTGCCCTTCAAAACAGCTCCATGGATAAAGTTTGTGGATACAGGTGAAGAGGTTACCTGAGTCAGGGAGCTACAGAAAGTCACTGGCAAGGCAGGGAATAAGCTCACATCCCTCCCTGTGGCCCTTCCCCCATGGAAAGAGCTACTCAGAATGCCAGTGGGATTTGTAGCATCTACCACTAGGTAGTTTCTTCTTGAGAATACTTCTTGTCCCCTTCCACGAGGTGCAGTATCACACTCTGTGGCAAGAACATGTTTCTGCCATCTCTCCCCAGAGGCCCTCAGACTCCTGGACCACAGAAGAACTATCTCATTTCACCCCATGCAGACAGCTTCACCTTGAAGATGCTTCCCATTGTGAGCTCCCCATCGCGGAACCAGCAAAGGTAAGCCTGTGCTGCCTCATCCCACTTCATCAGCTCTGCTCCCAGAATACACCAGCACATGAGCAGCGAACCCTGAGTCGCTTTGCAAGCCTGTTCCTGGGAAGCAATTACAAAAGGCAAAGAGACAATTCATTAGAAACTCAAGCCCCTGGGAAGGGTTGTTTGGGTTTTTTATGTTTTCATCACAGAATCCACCTAGTTCTGATTTTCAGCTTATTATGCAATGCTGTACAGATATAAAAATACGAATACTTCTTTACATACAGGGATCAGAAGAACTGAAACCTATCAGAACAACTTTATTAAGTTAGATCAAAGCCCAGATATCTCAGCATCCTCATAAAAGTGCATGTTTAAGGAAGGCATAATATCATGACAAGCAGGTGTGAATCTCCTCTCCTGCATTCTTCCCATGCTGCAAATATTAGAGAATTGTAGTCTTGATCCTTATTGGATCTCTCTTTTGTGAACTCATTCAGTCTCACCTTGGACCTGGGTAAACTTTTAGCAGTGACAGCACCCTCTGGCAAGGAGTTCCCCAGCTAAATGGAGACCTGTCATCTCTGATTTGGTTTGAATCTGTTCTGTGCGGCTTCCTTTGATGCACTGCAGCTCTTAATCTGCAGACAGAGCCCAGGTCTGAAGATTTTTCACTTAAAGCTTCCTGCAAGGTTTGTTGTTTCTGCTCTGTACAGAGCATTAGAGACCTCAGGCCATTCCCGTAATACAACAACCAGAGCAAAATGCTCTGCCTTTGTTCCTGCTCACTGCAGTAGACCCCGTCTCTGCTGCTCATTGTTTTAAGACTTTTCTATTAATAGCAGAAACAGACATGCCATTTCAATAATTCTATTCAAATTAATGCCTTTCATTATACTCCAAACACAACATCAAAGGCTTAGATTGCACCCTGGCCCTTTGTGAGACAGAAAGAGTTCTGGTAGAAAGATTTCCATCAGAATAGACGTTTGATGGCAGAAAGCTTTTTTGTCCATCAAGAAAGATAAGTTTCTTAATGGGATTAGAGGCTTTGGTTCTTGTGGATGAGTGACTGCAGCAGCTAGGAGGTCCTTTCCAATGGCAAATTTTGTCCCAGAGCTCACTGCGAAGGAAATATTTCACATTGGGAATATTTTATTTTTACTCTGTTTTTTTTTGTTTGGGAGAGAAAGGTCTGTTTTCCCAGGACTGCCAAATCCTGATGTTGGCTGGCATGACATAGGGATCATGGTGTATCTTGGAGAGAGCTGGGACTGCACATCTCTGATGGCCAGGAGAAGATAAGGTCAGAGACCACTGTGTCCGCAAAGATCCCTTGCAGGCTTTGCCAGCCAGCCTTCTCCACCAGCACATGCAGCCAGTAAAAAAAGGGGGTCAAGACCAAGCACAGTAGAAGGGGTCTTCTCCTGGGGTGTAGGAGATTGAGTTTGTAGGGCTGTATTTGCCCCTGACTCTGTCCATGATCCTTTGCCTGTTAGAAAGAGAAGAACTGGGGATTTAGGATCATTCACATGCTTCCTCTGCCCCTTGGATTAGGCACACAGAGAGAAGTGTGGCTCAGTAGCTGTATGTGCATTTCCTCCTGGAGCACCTGCTCCTGGGGAGCCATCCACCTCAGTCTTGGCTCTGGGAGAAACCCAGCATGTAACTGGTCTTGCAGAGAGTGCAAAATAAAATCAGGTTGTCAGAGCATGGGCAGGGCTGGATCTTGTCCTGCTGTGGCAGCACACTGAAATTCCTTTTGCCTGCTCAGACCCCATGCTCCAAGTGCATCCATCATCAACTCAGACCCCCACACCTACCGCCCTGTAGTTTGAAAAACAAGGTGGACGTACTCCATCCCAGCCAGGATTGATCCTTGGGAACACTGACACATCCCTGGGCTTACGTTTCTTTGTGCACATGTTTTTACTATGTAAACTACCTCTAAATGTCCTTGTAAGTAAGGGAAGAAACTACATCTCAGTTCATTGCAGGGAATGGGCTCACACATTCTTGGTATGTAGTAAATTCTGGTTTTCCTATATTGCTGTTTTCATCAGGAACCTTTGATTGGGTTACTCTTTGTCTTTTGGTCTATAAAGGCTCTTAACGAAGCCCTATTAGTGAACTAAACAGAAACATTTACTCCTTAAAGGACTTCATTATGCAATTGTAGCTAAGCAGAACCTGCTGAAATGCCTCTGTATGTTCGTAGTTTAAAAGTCCAGTCTGTGTTTGAAACAGCAAATGGACCAAATGATCACCCCTTCCGGCCAGTGGAAACTTGGAGGGCAGAGCTTCACCCGGTTACAACCACCAACACACGTTCCCTCACCCCATGCAGCCCAACTTCACCCCACTTAGGATCCACCTGCGGCTGCTTATGGTGTGTCAGCCCCATCCACATACGAACAGGGCTGGAACCCACTGCTTCCTTTGTTTGTTTCAGTGGTTAATCAGTCCCATGGTGAAAATCTTGTGCTTTCCTTCTGAGCTGAATTTTGCCTGCCTGAATTGAATGCGAGCTGCTCATTCTGACTGGTATCATCCTTTGCTAGGTTAAAGAAATGGTACTTCTTCCTCAGTGTCATGGGTCAACCCCAGGTGGCAACTAGGCCCCACACAGGCAACTATGCCCCACACTTCCCTGATGTAGGGATGTGGTAGAGAATCAGATGAGTAAAAGTGAGAAAACTCATGGGTTGAGATAAAAACAGTTTAACAGGTAAGGCAAAACGAGGAATTCAACCACCACTTCCATGGGCAGGAAGGTGTTCAGCAATCCCCAGGAAAGAGGGGCTTCCTCACACCTAACAGTTACTTAGAAAGACAAACACTATCTCTCCAAACAACCCCCCTTTCCTTCTTCTTCCCCCAGCTTTATATGCTGAGAATGACACCATGAGATATGGAATATCCCTGTGGTCAGCTGGGGTCAGCTGTCCCATCTGTGTTCCCTCCCAACTCTCCACAGCCTCCTTCCTGGTGGGGTAGGAAGCAGAGAAGGCCTTGACTGTGTAAGCAGTGCTCAGCAATACCTAAAACATCCCTGTGACCAACACTGTTTCAAGCACAAATCCAAATCACAGCCCCACAGTAATCATTACTAAAAATATTAACTCTGTCCCAGTCAAACACAGGACACCTATTAAGGTGTTTACACAATTTATTTGTCCCACCTCTCCATCTCTTTTTTGATCAGTTATCTTGGGTGAATTGCCTTTGTGTAACAAACCACCAGTCCTGCTGATCCAAAGCCCTTTAAAAATACGAGAGCAGAACTGGGTCCAGCCTCACCTTGGAACCACCCCAGGAACCCCACTCACAGCCCTCCATTTCAGCTTGCAGTCTGCTGCAGGTCTGCCATCAACCAAGTGAAAAATTATCCTTATTTTCTATTTTTTTTTTCATCTGGAGAACTATGAAAAACAATCACTAAAAAAGAGCTCACTAAAAAGACTACTGAAATAATAGAAAACTTCACACAGTTTATACAGCATTAAACATGGCCTTTGTTGTTGGATCCTGAAGAATCTGGCCCTTTATTTTCTCTTTTTCTTAATTTGAAGAAGGAAAACTGAAAGGAAGATGTTTCATGCCTGGTTTCTTGTCCATTTATTTTATTTTTTTCTCCAGAGGTCTTCCCATGGATCACCAATAAACATTCAAGCAAACACACAAGTGAAATTAAATAGTGTCTTTTAAAGAACAAATATTGTCCCTGACACCTAAAATGGCAGATTATTTGCCACACTGTTAACTCATACTGCTGTATGTGAGAAAGGCTTTTTATCTATTCTCACACAGGTAATGCAACAGTCTGTAGCCCTGAGAATTGGAGAATCCAACATAACAAACAGCAGTAAAGGAGACCAAAGATCCACCCCACCAATTTCTGCATCAGGCACATAATATTTGTGTGCATTACAGCACAGCCCTAATCTTGACTTTAAGGTAAGTAAGGAAAATCCTGTAAAGCCCCACCTTGTTATCTCCTCAGTTTTTGCAGTTTTTTCCCAGTGTGACTGCATTTCTGCTGCAGTCACTGGATTTTTAGCTGTATTTTCCCGGTAAATCGAAGTCCCATTTATTTCCCCAGACCTTTTTTCAATGGCCAGACCCATAGGCCATGATCAAATTGCCTCTTAATTTTCCCTTGGATAAATAAGTGAATTCCTCACTGGAAGATAACCTTCCCCAAAATCAAGTCATTATGGCAGAATTTTTTTATCCTCTTCTAATTAACTACAGGTCTTTTTGGAAAGTGGAAACTCAGAATTGGACACAATATCAAGTAAGAAGACAGCAGCAATCTCCTGGTTCCTGCCTACTGTCTTGTTACTGAAAGATTCAAAGATACCATTCAGTGACTTCCTTACAACAGTGTGCTGAATATCTATTATAAGCCTTCAGTCATTTCAAGAAGGAGAGACAGTTCCCTGACTTCATTTTAAATTTGCTGGCCTGGATGCAGAATTCCTCAGTGTTTGCAGTAGAAGAGAGCTTCTTGAGAGGAGCAGCAGTGATACCCAAGTTAAAAGCATCTTGTTGTGTGAGGTTAATGTTACACCCTGAATATGGTGTAAGATAGCTCTGAGCTGATGCAAATGGAAATGGCTAAATACTTCTCAATGGACCTGTCCAACTGATGCTCAGTTTAGGTCTCAGAGCTGTCACACAGGAAGATGACCTGTATACTGTGCACTCATTTTTACCAAAACAGTGTGTTATTAGTGTCACTTGATACTGTGAGATGAAAGGAAAAATATCACTGGCTTTGTACTTTATACATTTATCTTGAATTGATGGTTCCCAAACCCCTGGATGGATGGATCCCTCTCACATGTCAAGGTTTCTTATCAAACCTACAATTAGGAACATGAACTTTAGGAAGGTGTCTGGTCTAAACAAACCCTTTGAGCTTCAGTAATACCAGTGGAGAAACAAAGGTGTCTCCAAAGGGTGAGGTGATGCAGTAGTTGGAGGTGCTACTATGAGAATGGGATGAAGTACTCCTTAGCATGGCCAGGCTCTCTTGGTGGGTTGCTAGACAGCTACTATACCTCAGAGACACAGCCTTCAGCTGCCTAAAGTGGAATAATGCATACTCACCCCTTCCCTTAGTCTGATAAAATCTTGGTTCTGAACCATTATAGCCCAGTTTACTGTAGTCTTATTCCAGGCTGCAATGTGCCCAGACTAACATCATGCCTGGTCTGTAGTTATCACACTACACACTCAGATGCTTTAATGGGCTCTTTCGGACCCGTTAAAAAGACCCAGGTCTGTACTTTAGCAGGCACCTGCCTCTCCAGTGTTTCATGAGTTAAACCAGATTCTGATCAGCAGCAGATGCTGCACCTCGCTCTTGCTGTGATCAGCATCTGGCAGAGAGAAAATGGCTTAAACTAGACTCTGGAAAAATTAATTGCTGAAATTTAAGTGACAGAATAATAATTATTATAATTGCAATAATTGCAGTAATTGATAGTAACGGTGCCTCTTAGCATGCCCCTGGGGAACTTGCATCGTGGGCCAGCTCTGCGAGGTACTCTATAAACACACAACAAGAAGAGTTTCCTGAAAATGGGAGTACAAAAGCATGCACAGTTTTTGTTCTCACCCTTTGCATCAGCTCTTTGTGCTGCCAGAGACAGGCAGCAGGAGTAAGAGGACCTTTGGGCTGCATCATTTTGGGTTCACATGGTAACCTCGCTTTGCTAATGCAAGACATGAAACACCAGGAAGCGGAAGAAATTTAGCGTAAATGCATGAAAACAATGAGACCGGTTTCAAGCGGAGTTCTTAGTGCACAGGCAGATGTGGTTTGCCAGTATTAGGGCAAACATCACAGCAAAATCAAATTTGGTGAAGGGAATTCACAAAGACAAGCCCCAGCAGGGAAAGACACATGGTGACTCATTTGGAAATAGCTTGGTTGGGAGGCTGCCAGAGAGACAATGGCAGGTGGGAATCCACTGCCCAGCTTTGGGAGGTGATCGGCAGGGAAGGATCAGACTCAGGAAGCCTTTCCATATGTGTGCCACTGAGACAAGTGTTTGGGAAAGGTGCTGTGTGTTCAGTACTGCCTCTGCATTCCCAAAGGCCACGGGCAGAGAGCAAAGGACATCGTGGCAATTTTTCCTTTAGATATATTTTCAGCCTAAAAAGAGGTTTCTGATGTGCAGCTTTTAGTAGTCATGTCTCAGAAGTGTGGTGGAGAGAGGGCCATGGACGTCTAGGGAATTTAAGGCAGATGGTGCAATTATGGTAATTGGTTTTGACCTCCTGCAGGACCTGATCCATGGAATTACAGCAGTCCTGCATGACACTCTTGACTGGGCACTGACATGGGATATGCACTTCAGAAAGCCATCCAGTCTTGACTTCAGAACCTTCAAGTGATGGATGATTTTTCCATTCTTGGAAATTGCTCCAGTGGTTAATTGCTCAGCCTATTAAAAAAAAAAAAAAGGCAAAAAGCTGCACCTTATTTCCCCCTTTAATTTTTCCATCTTCAGCTTTTAGACATTGGACCTCATTTTCCTTTGTCTACTCAATTAAAGAGGACTGAAATATCAAATACCATCTTCCTGTATAGATTCCTACAGGTCAAATTACTTCTTACCCTGCACTCTAGTAGGCTAACTAGAATAACTTTCTTCATACTCATTTCCAAGTTTTTTTCCTAGGCCTTCCATCATTTTCACAGCTCTTTCTTTCAGTCATTCACTTTTTAAAACCTTTCAAAAATCTGAACACCAAACTTAGAGATGACATTCAAGATCCTGGCAATGTCTTACATACTAAGAAATCATGTTTTGTTTCAACCCCATGGAGGCAAATTTAAAGAACAGCTGTTTTGCAAAGTGATAATACTTTTCCCTTTTTCTTGAATTTAATTTATACTTGTTCTCAAAACTGTGATCACAGAATCACAGAATGGATAAAGTTGGAAGAGACCACACTGGGTCATCTGGTTCAACCTCCCTGCCCAAGTAGGGTCGTCCCAGAGCACATTGCACAGAATTCCATCCAGAATGTTCTTGAATATCTCCAGTGAGGAAGACTACACAACCTCTCTTGGCAATCTGTTCCAGTGAGTGGTCACCTGCATAGTAAAGAAGCTCTTCCTCATATTCAGGTGGAACTTCCTGTGCATCAATTTCTGCCTGTTACCTTTCATCCAACTGCTTGGCACCACCAGCAAAGCCTGGCTCTGTCCTCTGACAGTCCGTCCATCCCCCCCTGCCCCACTTTAAGATGCTTACAGACATTGATAAGACCCCCTCTCAGCTTTCTCTTCCTGAGGCTGAACAGGCCCAGCTCCCTCAACCTTTCCTTGTAAGGGAGATGGTCCAGTTCCTTAATCGTGTTTGTAGCCCACTACTGAACCCACTCCAGTAGCTTCTTTTCTCACTTGCACTGAGGAGCCCAGAGCTGGACACAGCACTGCAGATGTGACCTCACTAGGGCTGAACAGAGTGGCAGAACCACCTCCCTCAATGTGCTGGCAATGCTCTTCCTAATGTACCCCTGGATACCATTGCCCTTCTTGGCCCCAGGCACACACTGCTGGCTCAGGGACAGTTTCTTGTCCACTGGGACACCCAGCTACTTCTCCACAGAGCTGCTTTCCTGGAGGTCAGCCCCAGCCTGTACTGGGGCACGGGGTTATTATGTCCTATGTGTGGGACCCTGCACTTGCCTTTGTTGAACTTCAGACAGTTCTCTGCCCATCCCTCCAACTTGTCAAGGTCCTCCTGAAAGGCTGCACAGCAGTGCCCCTGTGGAGATGCCAGAGAATGAACCAAGGATCTCATGTTGAAAAAGGATTTTTTTCTATTTGAAAAAATAAGGATTTTTTCTTTAATTATGATTGCCTAAAATATCCCATAATGAAAGCATGAAAATAACAAACATAGTCTTAAATAAACAGGAACTTAAAAAGTAAAACAAACAAACAAACACCCCCCAAAAAAACACACCAAAAACCAACCAACCAACCAACCA
>VZRE01000154.1:93199-184746 GCA_013396775.1 Cephalopterus ornatus | reverse complement strand
TTCTGGGGCCTGGAGCAAGTGGTGCAGCTTGCCCGCAAGCCACAGAACAACCCGTGCTCTACCCCTGAGTGGGCCTGCCTTTCTCTCCACCAAGCTGCGTCACTAGATGATTGGAAGTTAGGCAGTGTGATGCCCATCCATATGAAAGGCTGAAAGGAGGATCCAGGAAACTCCAGGCCTGTCAGCCTGACCTCGATGCCTGGCAAGGTTATGGAGCAGGTCATCTTGAGTAAGATCATACAGCACCTACAGGACGGCCCAGAGATCACACCCAGTCAGAATGGATTTAGGAGGGGCAGGTCCTGCCTTACCAATCTGATCTTTTTTTATGACCAGGTGACCCACCTGGTGGATGAGGGGAAGGCTGTGGATGTGGTCTATCTGGATTTCAGCAAAGCCTTTGACATTGTCTCCCATAGCATACTCCTGGAAAAGCTGGCAGCCCACGGCTTGGACAGGGGCACTCTGTGCTGGGTTAAGAACTGGCTGGAGGGCTGGGCCCAGAGAGTGGTGGTGAACAGTGCTGCATCCAGCTGGTGGCCAGTCACCAGAAGTGTCCTGCCAAGATCAGTGTTGGGGCCTGTTTAATATCTTTATTGATGATCTGGATGAGGGAATCAAGTCTACCATTAAATATTGCAGATGACACCAAGTTGGGGGGGTACTGCTGATCTGCTGGAAGGTAGGAGCACTGCAGAGGGACCTGGCCAGGCTGGATAGATGGGCTGAATCCAACCGTATGAGATTCCACAAGACCAAATGCCAGGTCCTGCACTTTGGTCACAATAACTCCATGCAGCACTACAGGCTGAGGACAGAGTGGCTGGAGAGCAGCCAGGCGGGAATGGACCTGGGGGTTCTGATTGACAGCTTTCTCAACATGAGCCATTAGTGTGCACAGGTGGCCAAGAAGGCCAATGGCAGCCTGTAGGAGTGGCTGGACAGGCAACATCAGCCACCTGGATGATAAAAGAAGAAGAAGGAAATACTGAAGCAAAAATATCGTGGTCCTGAGTGAGCTAGAGCTAAGATTAGCTGTATGTGTGAAAAGAATCACAGGGTCAAGCTGGAAAGCTGCTTAAAGCACAGTCGTTCTCTGTGGCTGGAAGCAGTCACATGCAGGTGTGTGGTATGTGGGGAGATGAAGAAACATCTGCCTGGCTGGAGAGCTCGAACCCAGGGTGGGTAGAGAGTATGGACTACTAAAGTTACTAGAGAGTTCTTCCTTGACAAAAGTCTGTCCTGCTTGAAATCATTCACCGAAAGTATCCTGTCTGTATCAGGAATAGTGTGGTCAGCAGCACCAGGAAGTGATTCTTCCCCTGTATTCAGCGCTGGTGAGGCCACACCTGGAGTACTGTGTCCAGTTCTGAGCCCCTCAGTTCAAGAAGGATATTGAGGTGCTGGAGCAGATCCCGAGAAGGGCAACAAATCTGGTGAAGGGTCTGGAGCACAAGTCCTGTGAGGAGTGACTGATGGAGCTGGGGTTGTTTAGCCTGGAGAAGAGGAGGCTCAGGGGAGACCTTCTGACCCTCTATAACTCCCTGACAGGAGGTTGTAGCCAGGTGGGGGTCAGTCTCTTCTCCCAGGCAACCAGCAAGAGATCAATAGGACAGAATCTCAAGCTGTGCTAAGGGAGGTTTAAGTTGGACATCAGGAAGTTCTTCACAGAAAGAGTAATTGTGCATTAGAATGGGCTGCCCAGAGAGTGGTGGAGTCGATGTCCCCAAACGTGTTTAAGAAAAGACTGGATATGGCACTTAGTGCCATGTCTAGTTGACAAGGTGTTAGGTCCTAGGTCAGAGTTTTTTTCCAACCTAGTTAATTATGTGATCTTATTTTTTAAACTATTTCTTGCATTCTGTCAACAATTTATTTTTTCCCTCACAGTATTGAATAAAAATATGTAGCAGAAATAAGCCAAGAAATTTCATAGAAAAGCGTATTCCACTGGATTGCCAAGAAGTTGTTGCTAGATGAGAGTCATGGTGGTGACATTTTCTATAATACTGTGGAAATAAAAGAAAGGGGACTGCTTTCTTTGTACGGGTATTTACTGCACTGAAATGGTCAGCACATCCAAACATCAGGTTAAGAGAGAGGGTCAGAAAGTCGTAGATGGACATAAAATTGAAAATTCTCAGATCATTGCACAAAGAGTTGCTTCAGCAAATTAACCTGGCTTTTGACAAACTTTAATTTTTATAATGGGTACAATTTGTTGTGCCTGAGTGTACCTCTTCAAACTATTTTAAAAGAAGTAAAGCCCCAACTGGATTTCTTAAAGTAAAGTAGACTTGCATCACTCTTTAAAGGGTTAAAACTAAATTTCTATTCTCTTCAGCTCAGTTCTAAGATACAGTCTTGAAGTTTGAGAAGGCCGAAGATGCCTTTCATTACTTTTGTGTAAGTATAGATTTCATGAACAGAGCAGCAAGTATGCTTTTTGACTTTACATGACTTTGATTGCCCGAACATTTCACGGCCAATCCTTTAATCTTCTGAGAAGATTCTCTTGATGACTCACATTATAAGGATAGATCTCATTTACTGATCCATGAAAGCAGATGAAGTTTTTGACACTTTCATATATGCTCTTTTTTTTAATAATCTTCCTAACAAAAGAGCTTAAGTAGATGAAATATAAAATAGACAGTTAATTATGAATATAGAAAAACTGCCTGAATTAAATGAGGATTGTTCCCTATGAGCAGGAAAGCTTTAAAAGTTGAAATATGAAACTTTCTTAATAATTAATATTTTAAAATTGAAATGAATCAAATGGAAATTCAGCTGAAAGTTACCTGGAGAGCTCCACAGAAATGATATACTTAGTAGAGCAGATTCCTAAGGAACCTCACTCAGACATGCTAGGTAAAATGAAAGTGAAGAGATAAAAGATGTATTCAGAATGGAGATTTTAAATTATTTGATTGGGATGAGAATTTTTTATGTTAGTGCTGAGTGAAAACTTGACTGATGCTTTTTATAGCCCTATTTCCATTTAATGTGAAAGAGACCCAGTAAATAGCTCTGATAAGTATTTGCTTTCTGAAGCAAATTATTTTTTTTCTTTTGTCTTTAGGGACATTTATAAGCTATTGAGCATTAAATAAAATGTGTATATAAATGTGATAAAACAATTTTTAAAAATGTGTGCATATTTTTTCTCTTTGTATTCATTATATATATACATATACATTCATACATACATATATATGTTCCTGGAGATTTATTTAAAATTGCAATTCACTGCAATCACAGTCAGTGTCCAGAACTGCTACCTGCATAACAGGTGATAGATTTCAATGGTAAGATTTACCCAATGAAATATATGGCTGGTAGTTTCAAAGCTGCTCCTGACATCTCCAACTGAGAATCACCAACTCATTTAAATCAGCTTGCAATCAAGCAAAAAACCAGTTGGATAAGTCTGAAATTCGTCGGGCTCCATGAAGACTCTACATTTTCATATGCATTCAGAAATCTGATAAATCCAATGCTTTGGATAAACATCAGAATAGGCATGCACATTCTTGTGCTATATTAAAAGGTTAATTGTAGAAGG
Source organism: Cephalopterus ornatus (assembly GCA_013396775.1). Lineage (NCBI taxonomy): Eukaryota > Metazoa > Chordata > Aves > Passeriformes > Cotingidae > Cephalopterus > Cephalopterus ornatus. The sequence goes on along the minus strand of VZRE01000154.1, from coordinate 181,178 downwards.
CCACAGACCTTCTTAAAGATCCGTTTGTTTCAATTCTTCTATAATCTAATGGAAATAATATTTTAAATAGAAAGTGCCATTCAGAATTTCATCACAGGCACAAACTTTGCATTGCATCTGTAAGTCTCTGTCATGTATTGAAACTGAAGGCAGGAGGCTCAAAGTGATCTTCATTACTTCATAAAAAGTTTCAGAAACACTATTGTTAACTGAAGCAAAGAGAGCAAAGAGACTGCTACACTTTGAACTTCACAAATGAGACAGTAACTAAGAAACAGAGCTGATCACATCCATTGACGATTGCACTCATTGTTTCCTTCCTCCCTTCTCCTTTTATTTGTGCTATAGAATCTAAAGCTTACTTCCTTATCCTGAGAGGGCACTGTCATTTTCACTGTAGTGTCACAACTGGCAACTTATTTATGATTGTGTCACAGATACATGTGCAGGCATACAGCCAAAGCAACCACAGCATGTGGCTCTAGAGGACCTCCCCATTTTCTCCACTCAGTTCACAGTCTTACTAAAAAAGCTAGTTTGAAGTACTGCTCATCAGTCCATATGCTGCCTGTGAAGACTCCTCACACAGACACCCTCTTCAGAGTTGCTACAGGAAGTTGTTGCTTTCAGGTAGATGCAAAGAGCAAAATATGATACGGTTTAGAGATATTTTCTTGGTGGTATGGATCAGCCAGGCTTAAGGAGAGCAGAACAGAGGTGATGTGGATGATACCTAAGCAGAAATGCAAGTAATCTACTTCTCTATCTTGAAGCAAGTGGCTACTGTGACATAAATATTTCACTGAGCAACTACAACGTAATACGTGACAACCTGTCCTGTAGCAGCAGAACCATACTGCAGTACGAATGCTCATACTCAACACTAATCACATGTATTTTCAGTTAGACACCATTCTGAGAGACACAACATTTAGGAAGTCTCTGTGAAAGGAAAATGTGAGAGAAGAGCTAGCCAGCTAAAGACCAGGTTTTAGATTCTACTAACCCGCTTTAGATTAGATATTACTCACATGTTAGTGGGAAAGCAGAGTCTTTCCCCTTTGTTGCATCTTGTCCTAAGACTTGGAAATATGAGAGAGCATGCCCTACCTTGTGAAATGGAGGAAAAGATGGAAAAAGAACACCAGTTTAGAAACATATGGCCTTCTCTTCAAACACTGGTAATAAAAAGCAGTTGTCTGTTTCAGCACAGCAGCTAGGAATGCTCAAGGGAGTAGGAGGCTGCATGGATCTTTCCTTTGCTCCACACCCTCTGCAGGTCCACAAAACTGCATAATTTTAACCAACTGATTCAATGTAGGGGTAACCAGATGGATTTACAGATACTTGTTTTCATAGTAGAAAAGGACGTGTGGTGACTGTTGAGTCAGATGACAGATTAGATGATGTTCCTGAAACCAGTGCTTGATCTATATTTTTAGCTTCAGAGAGCATAATATGTTCCTTAGCATCTATTCCATCAGCACTATTAGAAATGTCTGTATCTGTTCTTTCCTATGGTAATAAACCCCACCTAGAAAAGCAGAGTAATAGAGAAATGCCTGTAAGTTTCTTTGAATTTGACTGACCTATGAAGTTCTTTCTAGGCTAGAGGTGTTAGAAGGTGAGTAGGGGTGTGGTACTCTGTCCTCAGGGATGCTAACAACCTCATGCTGAGAGCTTATTATCTGCAATTCTGTATCAGTGGAAGTGGTCCTTCAACTGCTCAAAGGTGACAAGAAAAAGAGTATGTTCTGAAAACATAAAAATATTAGTAATCACTGATATTATCATTTGAATTCATAGGTTTCACCTTTTTTTACAAAAGTGTCTAGGCATAAATTCTCATATACTTAGAAATGTAGGAAAACAGACAAATCAGGTCCAGAAAGTTGCTTGGAAAGTTCCTAAAATAATTCATACTACAGATGTGAAACAAATTCCAGTTATCTTGCATTTTAATTTCTTTTTGTTTATACTGTGATTCTATTTTAAAGGGATAACTTTCTAAATATTATAAGCTTTACCATAAAGTCTGTACCAAAAGAGAAAAGTTTTTCAGGAGTAGAATAGAGAAGTAGATGTATTGTTCTTGAATCTTCTTATATTTGAAGGATTTTTTGTGTTCCTTTAAACCACCTTAAAGTACTTCCAGAATGTGATTTCCAAGGATTTTCACAGTCACATATCTTGGTCAAAAAAAATTTGACCAAGAATGTATTTTTCCATGGAGTTACTGAAAATTTCTTGGCAGACAAACCCTCCTAAGGACAGGCACCCTGAAGTGCAAAAATCTATTCACAAAGCTTTTAGATTAATTCATGTAACTAACTTCAGGTTTTTGGTGAAATCTATCAGAAAGATAATTCCACAAATTTAAAACTTTTTCCCTGTGCATTATGTTCGTGCACACTGAAGCTTACAAATAGAAGAGAAAGAACCACACAAACTCTTCAGCCTAAAAGTTTTGTGATCATCCCTTGGCGTGGTTTGCGGCAGAGTGAGGAAGAATCTGGACTTGTTCAGAACAGATACTTCTTGATGCAACCCAGTGAGACAAGCCCCTGACCTGAGCACCTTGCAGCACTGAAGCAAGGCGTTGCTTAGTTGTTGCATATTGTGAATGCTTAACTGTATTCTGGAGAATGTGCAAAAAGTTTGAGGCAAGCAATTTCCACTCCAGGCTCTACAGTCAGCCGTCTGGTCTGCACTAGAGGAAGGTGACAGAAAGGTTATTGAGGAGGCCTCTCAATGACTGTTACTTTAATAAACAGAAAACACATTGCTGAATCTAGAGATGTGGGAACAAGTTATTAACTGATACACAAAATGGAGTTGTAAATTGTTCCAGGGTGTTTCATGCTTGTTATTGATGCCTTCACCAACTGCAGAACCTAAAGCAGTCCTCTGGCTGCAAACTCCTGTTGATGTCAAATTCTGGGGGGCAATTAGGTATGTAACACTTTTGAGCACCTGGGACTATATACTTCTGTTAACAGCCTACTTGCAACCCTTTGCTAGATGCACTCCAGGTTGTTCCTGATGCTGCTGCAAAGGCAGAATTTAAGAATGAGTTTTTAATATCTTTTCACCTGATTAATTTTAAGAGAAAATCTTGATTTAATAAATGTGAGTGGAATCTAGAATTAAGATCATTTAATGACACTGTTACTTGTGGGAATAACATTGCCAAAAAGATTAATTCTCTTGGAAAATAATTGCTACTTTGGGGCATTATTTCTCATTTTCAGTTACTTTTTGTATCCAGACCAAACTTTCACCCCTCTGGGTTTGAGGGTGGGAAGAAAAATATCTAGTTCTATGTGGCAGTAATTTTCAATCAACTCAGACTGTACCTCAAACAAATACAACAAATCCAGTGTCGATGTAAACACAAAACAGCTGAGTATGGATTTTATTAATTCTCCAAAATAAAGCCTTTTATTTGCAGTGGACGTCAGTAAAATGGTAATGAGTAAAAAGAAATTGGAGATTATTAATGCAAATATCCTTTTTTTTTCATTCTTTCAAAAGCTGTGAGTATTGTATTTTTTCAAACCAATGCATTTGTGGTGATATACCCCAAACACAATTCCATAGGATTTTTCTGGTATGCAGGTATTAGAAATTTCTTTTATTGGTGTTCCTTCAATTTGCATAAAGTGTTTGCTGTTGGAAGACATATAGTCCAGGTGGTAGAATGTCAGCATGAGAACTGGAACAAAAGATTGCTAATCTCTGCAGCAATAAAAATTATCAGCAGGACAGCAACTCTGTCCTGAATCCGCAGCAGCTTTAGAAGAGGGAATCATGGGTTCATTCATGCCAGGCAGAAGAAAGAACTGAATCTGTCTCTATGTTTTATGAATAATGTGATCATTGCCAAATCCTGTTGTTTTATACATTGTATCCAATTCTCTCTTTATTTCCATTTAGAAGGGCCAAAATGGAATCGAAAAGCTTTGTTTTGTAATTAAAGCAAATAAGCACTTTTTCTGTGAAGGGAAAAAAACCCTTTCATTTCAACCTCTACCATTTTCCCCCAATTATCCAGTTCAGTGATTGAACTGAGTAATTATAGTGCCTAACTGTTACTCATTTATCATTCAGGCCAAACTAGAATTGCAGTTATTAATCAAAGTATATTATGATGGTTGGCAAAATGAATCACTGCTCTTCCAACACGAACTCTTTGTCAGTGAAAACTGATGCATTTGTGGTATTTCAGAAAACTGAAATTTGCCATTTCTTTTGTCACCTAGATACAGCTTTAGGTCTTCTAGAAGACCATTTCTGAAAATATTTATTTTATGGAAAATACAACCGCAAACAAGATAGGGATATATGAACAAGATCATATAAAACAAATGTTTTCTTTTAGTGTTCAATTTAAATTTATTTTAAAAGAAACTTTCGAGAGTTTTAAGATGTTCAAATAACACATTTTCCTAAATATTTCACATTATTTTTTCGCTGTGAATTCAATGCCATATAAAAGTTTAATTAGATGCTCGTAGGGTTTGCAGCTGTCCATGAGCTTTGATGAGGACAAGAAAACCAAAATAAATTGTTCTGATGAACTTCTGCATTTCTTAAATTAGGAAACAAGGAAAGTGGCATTAGCAAAATTTTTCATTCCAAAGCCATAGACATTAAAGTGTTGAAATAGATTGCATACATTTCTGGTTTATGAAAAATTATACAAAAGGGAAGTAGGAAGAGGAACAGCCATAAAAATTGTTTGGGACTCTAGACAGTTGATATAGAAAGCACCCAAACAATTCTGCCATCACCGTTTTATAGAGAAAATATATATTGCTTGATTAACTAAAGTTACACAATTTCCTGTGGGAAAAAAATAATCAAATTCAGAAAAAAAAAAGAGACATATCAAAATAAAGAAAATTCATAGTTTTTTGCTGTGGGGGTTTTTTTATGAAACAAAAGAAACTCTTGTATAGATACTACTGCTTAAAAGCATGCAAACTAAAACTGACAATTTCCAGATATTAACACCTATTTCTATCTTTAATTGAAATAATATGTGCAAGATTTTGAGATGATATCTACAAATGCTGAGCGGTATCTCCTCCAGGCATGCATTTGGATTAATTTTTTCTTTATGGAGACTTCACCATTTCTCAGAAATTTCTCAGAGATGCTTTTTATCACATAAGGTCTGAGAGGTTTTGTTTTTCCAAATGGTTGGAAAATAATTCTTTTTTTACCTTATTTACTGTTGGGTGGATTTTTTTTTTTAAAAGAAGATCCATGTCTAGCAGCTAAAATATATTGTACCCATACTTGATGGGTACTTTTTGTATGATCAGTATCAGTGAAAAACTTTCATGTCAAGGGGATTATAGATATAATTCTTTGAAAATGGATTTTACAGTTACTAGAAATATAAAAATAACAACCATTTTCTTTGATAAAGTTATTTCTTTCTTATTCAATAGCTCATCTGTTACACCTTTGTTTCCTAGTAATTTACTGTGTCTGTGTAAAAGGTGTTTAGACAGTATGCAAAGGCAGTATCTCTAATACTGTTTCAAACATCTCCTTCATATCTTAATTTTAAATAGCCAATCAATTTCTGTAAATAAACACCTATTTAACTGAGGCAAGCAATTGTAGACTTAAGTCAATTGACAAAAACATAGGAACTTCTAACATTTGGAAAGATGCTACAAAATAGAGTTATCCATATACACTGTTTCAAGCCATCTGGATAAATTGCTCCTCTGTATCAAAACAAGTATTAGTGATTAAAGAATGATTTTGCATGTACATGGAATATACAAAAACATCCCAATTCAAGTAATGGGGAAAAATACCTTAGTGTAAAGGTATTTAAGTAATGTGTGAGATTAAATCTTAGTTATGGTGCAATCAGGAATAGCAAGGAGTTGGTAGCATGTTCTGCTACTGGTAGTATTTTTTCTACACAGGAAATCTTGAAGTTCTGTTTCTGTATGCAAGGATAAGTGATGTTTTGCTACCGTTGAATAATAAATCAATCAATAACATAGGAATATTTGCACACTGAAGGTATAAATAAAACTATTAAGGACATCATTTACATCATTTCAGAAACTTTACATGGAAATTTTATTTTCATTTTTCTTTTCTTTTTTTTTTTTTTTCAAATTGCTTATTATACACAATTTTCATTGTAATTTTCCATAAATATATATGGACAAACTTGACATATTACACAGTAGTACAAGTCTAGCATAGAAATTAATGAGCAAAAATGTGTTTAAATACAATGAAATGCAATGCATAAGCATTTTACAGGGTTAATATACATTATGAACAATTAATTGTCAGGTCAAAAGGATTTGGCATCTAGAAAGAGAATGCTGTCATTCACTCTGATCTCTTTGGAACATAAATAGCACCTCTAGCTAATAAATGATTGTCAAAAAAAAAATCTAGCCAATATATTCAAGTAAAAACCATACAGTATTGCAAAATACAAAAAGGAAGAAACAACTTTATTAGACAACAACAATGGCTACTGCATCTTTAATCATTGCATAGCAATACCAAAGTCTGTTGATAAACTGCAGATATGGTGATCTTTCCTAGTAGGCTATAAATGGAAAATGCAGCTATATCACTTTTCAGGAAGGGTATTTATGTAAGTGATTTATGTACCACTCTGAAAAAATCTCTCAGTAATTTTAAGGTAGCATTTTTTTAAAGAGAGCCAAATGTAGACTTTTCATGGGCTTGCCTACTTGCAGACAAAATAAAAACAACAAAACCTCTAAAAGGTATGATAAATTCTCAGTGTTTTTAGTGACTAGTGTTCTGGAGAGTTTCCCGTAATAATTTAACAGGAATCTTATTTGTAGAACCAAGAGTATTCTCATTTTCCATACTTGTTAAAAGAATATCATGTCCATCAGTACTTTGTACAAACTGGTCATACATACCACAATAAATGAAAACTCAGTCTACTGCAGTCTGTTCAAAGATCATTTAGTTAATATTTCCACAGAAAAAACATTCAGCAAACAACTTCACCAACAATGTAGGGTTTACCACCTACATCAATGAACATTCTCAGTGATCTTAGGCTGCTTTGAACTGAATCATGGTTGGAAACGAGTGTTATGTAATATAGCAGTTTTTTGAATGATTTTCTACTACAAATAAATCTAGCAGAAAGTGAAAAATAACACATACTCTTACAGAAAAGCTTTAAATTTTTCTGTCATTTGTGGAAGTATTTTATTTGTTTACAAATATGTTTAATTTATCAGGCACAATATGCAACTTACTCTAAAATATTATATATATTTTATATATACATAAATATATATAATATATATAAATTAGAGTTTTATATATAGGGGAATACATACATACACACATAGTAATTCTTCAATATATATTCCCTTATATATATATGTCTATATATACATTCATAAAAGACATAAACCATTTTCTCCAGAAAAAAGAAAAAGAAAGATTATACACTGCCTAAAGAAGGCTTGAAAGGAAATAGATCATTTCCTTTGGGGTTAACAGATTTGTTTGAATATTTATTTAAATATGCCCTCTACATTTTATAATCTACATTCAGAGTTTATGGTGGGATTTTTAATATTTATTTATTTACATAGACTATTAAAATAATACACATTGTGCGTTAATTTAGGGACTGATTAGATAGGAATATGCAAGCATAGCAAATTTGCCAGTTATAACAAATTCTACATTTGCTGATACTCCTGAGATTTGGTATGGAGAAAATAAGGCTCGAGCCTCCACTGAAGCCACATCACCTTCAACATCTGATAAAGCTCTTTGATAGGTATTTTTATGTCGGTTCAGTGGACTTTGTACTAGGTCCTAGAAGGCAAGAATGGTCTGAAGAATATCTTTGAAGAAACAATCATCTCTGGTTTTATAAAGAGCGCATGAAGAACAATCATTACTCCAAGCCCCAACCCAATATTTTGTAATCATCTCCCTCAATTGCCCCATGAAATGAAAAACAAGCCAAAATTTTATATTATTTCTAAGTAGAAAAAAACCCCAAATTTTTTTTCAGGGATACAAAATGAAAGTGTTCTGTAATACTTTAAAAAACTAGATATTAATTTCACTAACTCAGAAATTATAAGAAAACAAACAAAAAAGAAAGGCAGGCCAACATCTCACAGAAAGGTCAGTAGACTCTGGATATCTAAATCACATTTTGACTTTTTATACCAGGTCAGTGATGCAAAAACTTCATAAGTACGGGTAAAGTCTTTAGACTTAATAAAGCTATGCCAATTGATACAAAGAATTTGGTCATAGAAATGCACTGCCTTAAAAATAGAACTGTAAGCAGCTTCAAATATTTGTGAGACTTTCTAATAGTCTGTACAGGTTTTACCATTATGCATTTTGTTAACTCTGTTCTTCCAGGGTTGTGCAAGTCTCCAAACTTCAACTAAGAGGTAGATGATGAGAAAAATTTGAACTGCAAAACTACAACATGCAAACTATGTTGAAATCACATAGCAATGCTTATGCAAATTGTGATCAAAAAGGTGATAGTACATGCAAGCACTTTCAATGTATATATATGCACAAATATCAGAAGTGTACCCCCAAAAAAAAAGTCCAGACAGCCTTGTTAAAACTGATATGCCATCTCTGAAAATAATTATTTTAAAATTCCCTTTATATTACTCTCTGTGAGTAGAAAAATAGTCATCTATAGAGAAACTAACAAAAGTTGCCTGATTTTTTTATAGGCAAAATTGTCAGTGTCAGTTATACAATGTTCATCTATAAAAGTGGTCACTGGCTTTGTTTAGTGAAATCCTGATAGCTGCCCCAAATCTGGCTTTATGTGGTATCTGTAGCTTGTTCTGTATCTCAGTAATACCTCTCCACTAATAACCACAACCAGACCTGAAAGCAGCAAGTGAAAAACATTGCATTTGGCAGCATGGCAAATGTGGCATTTCAGGAAAAACAATTACACGAAAGCATTAAAGATAAGTGACTACGTTCCCAGTCCAAATTCTGTGTGTTACATCAAAACGAAGAATGCGGTGGGGTGGTGGAGGTGGGAAACTTTCAAGAGGAACAAGAATTCTTGGAGAGGAAAAATTGACAAATGTTTTTAAGCACACTAGATGTTGATATGCAAGGTGACCATTAATATTCACATGAATTTTGAATCACAATATCAGTGAAATTGCTGCCATTGACTTCAACAGTAAGTGAAAGTTGAACTTCCTCTCATAAGGACAACATCACTTAAAAAATCTGTTTGAAGATGAAGTCAGATTTTCCCTAGTTCTGTCAAAACAATTCACAAATCACACTCCTGAAATAAAAGCATTGTAGTCTGACTACTTATGCTACAGGATTTCATATAAAAAGATTCTTTTTTGACCTTATGAATGCAAATACAGAACTGACAGCAACTGCAACCACAGTTCAATGCAAAAAGGTAGGAGGGGTGAAATTTTTATATGTTCCTGAAATAGTACGGAAAATTAATAGTGAGAAGTCTTTCTCTGGAGTTGGAAAGGGTAATACAGAACCCTCCAGCTAGTAGAGAGTTCTACATCAAAAACCTAAAGAGAGAAAAGTATCTGGATGTGTTCTCTAAAACAACTTGAAATTTAACCTTGATGTTAAATGGGAAAAAAATATTATTTATGTTATCCACTTTCCTACTAATTTTTTCCTACTAATAATGTTGGCATAATTTTTTCTGGATTGATCAAATAAGAGCAAGAGGATAATTAGGCTTAGTCATATTGTGGCAGAGAAAAGAATGAGCTATACATGAGTATAAATAAGACCAATTAAGGATTTGCTTGCACTGATTGACAGAGACTACAGATTTTTATAGTGCATAACAGATGCATGTGGCATGTCTTGAAGTTTGAATATATTTCTTCATCATTGGGCAGGGGAATGTCTTAGTCCAGATCCTGCAGTGGTTCAGACTGAGGGTGAGGTAATTAAAAGAAACCAGGGGAATTTAGAGAGATGGTGTATATACTCAGGTCTAATCATAAAACCAGAAATGTAATGATGAAATGATTTACAGTACAAATTACAGGTCAGTGCAAGTAAGAGTGATATATAGGGGTTTGAAGGCAACTCATACTCATTTTGCTACTTTGTTGCTCAGTATATCGTTGATTCAAGGCAATTTATTATTATCATTACTTTTAGAAATATGACCTACCTCTACTATGAGGCAATTGTCCCCTTAGGACCTGTTATTTGGAAGACACAGGTTTTTAATTGCAGGCAGCTTTTGCATAGATATGGCTCCAATTTTCTTCATTCATCTCTGGATTTTGACTTCTTTACTATTCAGTAATATCAAGAGTATGCTGATGGTTTTTATTCTGTTGCTAGTATTAAGAAGAAAACTAATGAAAGAGGTGTAAGGAAATGTTTCACTTGAGTCTTCCTACTTTATATTGCTCCAGTTGCCTGCTGCATCATTTGCCTTATAGGATGAAAAATTGTACATTGGTAAGTGGTGCTAAAAGCAGCTCTTTCATTCCTATTATTTTTTAACATATTTTACCAGGGATGAAAGAGCAGCATCTCTGTAGAAGGTTTATAGAAATTTTTATTTCCTCCGAGAGAGCAACATAATTTTTGTTACTGGTGGTCAGGTGTGTCTGTGGCTCAAGAAACCTTGTTTTTCCCTTATTTCCTATGCCATGTTGTATTGTATTGTGAGACCCTGCATAGAACAGGCAAGTTGCCTGCATATTTCCTGAGAGACTTTTTTTATCATCATTTTTCTCAGCAACAGCAACATTTAACAGCCTTCAGTCAAAAGCTGACACTCGTTGTCTTCTACCCTGTATTCTTAATCATGCTGATTTTTGCAAAGAGATAATAGGCACCTACAATTTTGCCTCAGACATTTTTGTTCAGTCTCTGTATTAATCTCTTTTCAAACAACCTCTGCCTTTCTATCAGTTGCTGTTAAGAGCAGACTGATGTTCCTGATGACTACTCTTTAGCTAAAATTTCAGTTCTTCTTTTGCAATCCAGTATTTATAACTGATATTCCTCACTGTATGAAAACTCATTGTCTAGGAGAGTCCTCATCACTCTCTGGCTATGGGCACACAGGGTCTCCACAGCTCCTGGAATTCACGCAGTATGTTTGTATAGTCAAAAAACAGAGCAATGCTTTTATCTCATGGGGTGCTGGCAGGGCTAAGGTTCCAAGGGAGGTGCAATGTATTTATTTCCTCTCTGAAGCTGGGGGCCAGAGAAGAACTATAATTTTACTGGGACTAAGTCATTCTCCTTTACACAGAACAGTGCTCAAATCCGAACATACAAAACACATTTTCTCTCAAAACTATGAAATGCATATATTTTGTTGCTTATGCTTCTATAAAACTACAGGACTAGTTGGAGAGGTCTGGTTTTCCTGAATTAGGTAAAAAGTAGGTATTAAATTCCGTACCATGCTGAGAGTAGATTCATGATGCTTCTCCCCCAAAACAGTGCTGAGATAATTAAAAAGTTCAGCACTACTGTGGAACATCATAGTATATGAGATGATAACTCAGAAAAACTGAAATAAGCACAACCAAAATTTTTAGAAGAAAAATTAAAATAATCATATTGAACATAATAATATTAATAATATTAAGAAATAACTTCCTAAAAGCACTCTGCTAGATTTTACTATTAATTTTTTTCTTTTGTTCTTGGACTTTCAAAATGTGTTTATCACAGCTGGCTCTTTGTGCACTACATTTCCAACTTTTTGAGATTTAGAAGAGGGCTAAAAGGAATGATACTCTTTCCTGGAATTGAATGTAGGTTTATCCTGCATAAACGTTTTATGAATCAGACCCTAATTTTCACAGTTTCTGAGACATTTATATGCATCTCTCCAAAATGAATAGCACCTTTCCTTACCCAGAAATACAACAGAAATATTTTCACTTATTACCTTCAGAAGCTTGCGCTTTTAGCTTTCAAATGCAATGCTAAATGATTTCTGTAAGGTAAAACTGTAGACTTATGCTTTCTTTTGTTTAAAGGAGGAGGAGAATCGTGTACATTTTAATTTATATGAGTGTCTTTGTGAAATTGTAGACACAAGACTAAACATCCTGCACAAAATTGATATGTCAAAGCTTCCAGACAAAGCTTCCTGCACAAAGCTTCCAGACTGGCATTGTCAAGGTGCCTTGCAGCATTTTTGCTCAAAGAAGCATTACAAAAATAAAGAAGTAGCTTTTCACTAAATTCATGTGAAAGGGAGGTGAGAACTGGTATGAAAATACCTATCTGCAAAAATCTCCTCTCAGGAAACCATCAAACACTTGTCAATAAAGCATTTACTTTGAAATCATTGCCACAAAACTGATTTGGGCCACAAAAGGCAAGGGTTAGAATCCTTTTAACTTCAGCAGATTCTGAATCTAGTCCCTGTAGGAAAAAGGCTTCACAGTTTGATCCAAATCATTCAGCCACACAGGAATGCATAATCAAACAAACTAATTGCCACACTTGTCAGCAATGCAAATCTTGGGTTTAAATCTTTTATGTACAGGTAGATTTTAGCTTAGATTGAACTAGTGAGGTCTGAATGTACTTTGTGTTCAAATGTGTATGTTGAAGTACAATGTAGTCAGCTATCACAGGAAGAAACTGCTTCTGGAATATATTATAAATCAGCTGTTTATTGTATTTTCGAGATGGTGCCCACCAATTGCTCGTCTTCTACCCTTAACTTTTACATCCATATTATAATTGTTTATACAGACATGTATTTTTTATCTAGTGGGAATACAAAATACAAAAAAAGTTTCTGTGTGCTTCAGTCAGGTACTCTGTCTCTTTTGAAACAAACCTTTGAACTTATATTCTCTTTAATATTAGTGGTAAGTAAAGTTTGGGCAGATTATTTCAACTGACTTTAACCATACTCTAAAGATGAATGCAAGTATCTTCCCAAATAAGAGTAGGAGATACTTTTTTATCAGATATACTTTTGAAACAAAAATTTTTGTCATTGGAAGGCTTTATAGTCTGGTTTACCTGACTCTTGATTGTCCAGAGTCAAAGTCTGGTGGATTCCTTTGCATGGAATCACTACCTCTGTAATCTTAATTTTGTATCGCTGAAATAAATAAACTGTAGATAGCAATTTAACTTAGAGTTTTGCCATAGGGCAAAAATCTGTTCCCATCCAATATTGTGACTGATCATTATTACCGCAAAACTTGGACTGTGTCTTGATTCCTAATGGAAGTCATAAATATTGCCTTCTGAGTTATAATGCAGATTAAATATTGGTTTCTCTTTCCGAGGGATCTTCAAGAGCTTTGCTGGAAGCATCTTCATTCTCATTATTTGTTAATGGTTCCACTTCCTTTGCATCAGCATTCATCTGAGCTTTTTGCTTCTCATCTTCTAGCTTCTTTTCTTTTGCCAAAAGCCTGTAGTTGATGGCATTGCCAATGAACAACCAGATACTGGCCACAGTCACAATCACTCCGCAGACAAAATACATGTACTGATATTCACCAGTAACATCTACTAACCAACCTGAAATAAAAAGAAAAGAAAGAGTATTTAGAGTAGGATGCCAAATACAATCCACATCCTTCTCTTGGAGAAATACCTCTATATTCCTTGGTTTTGAAGTAGGAACAGAAAAGCATTTTCAACATGTTAAAATTTTCTAACATAGACAGTGGAACTATAACAAAACCTGTATTAGTGAAACTAGCAACTGTCACTGGAGTCACTGACAATTATAGAATATTGAAGAACAACATAAGTAAAGCTTAATGAATAATGACAGATGGTTTTTATTTTCATTCTTTCATTTTATTCATGTTCTAATTGTGTTTCCTATTGTTTTGGAATGACTGCCTAGTACTCACTGAGGCTGTATACAGACAATAGGATGAAGAGGTATGGGCCTTCTCAGGCTGGCTGTCTCAGTGCATCAGCTGCCTGCTTTTCAAGTTTACTTTCCTGTGACTGGTGAAAGGGATAGAAAGGCTTCTCCTTTCAGCCATCATGCTCAAGTGATGAGTTTTAAACTGTATGTAAAAATTACATTCACACCTCTGAGATTAATTTGGTCATGGCAAGAAAAATAAATTATAACAGTTCTTTCCATTTATGAGCCATTCCTTCTAAATTTTCACAATTCCCAAATCAACATTTGTACATATCCAAGTATTTGGCTCTGAACTCTGCTACACTATAACTGAAATTCACAGGATAACCTGCACACTTCAATTTAGTATGTATTTAGATGCTTTTACTGGGTTGAAGCCATAATACTAGCCTATTTACAAGCTATTAAATTATTCGACTTTTTTTTTTTCCCCCACAAACTCAGTATTAGGAAAAATTCAAAATAGCACTGCAAGTGTACAATTCACTTATTAGTGTAAATAGTGCAATTTACTGATTTTTTTGATGAGCAGTCTCATAAAACTGATGCTTAAAAATTAAACTTTGAATTAGCATTACTTAATCATAATATTTTAAAGGATATGAACTAGTCAAAACTGGAACTTAGTCTTTCCATGTATTCATTGCTTTTGTTGTCTCTATTTGACAAAGTTAAATCAATTATTCATACAACTATAGCACAATCAAATGTTTTTTAAAACTCCTGAAAAGCTAATATACTGAAAAATAAATAGTTGTGTAAGCTATTCCTCCATAAATATTAGATTTAATATCTTTAGAGTTAACACTGACTTCAGAATCTGACTGAAAAAGCTGGACTCCAGAGGTCACAGTCTCAGACCCTCCACTAGGTGGCATAGGAAGAGTCTGTGTGAGAAAGATGTATTTTGTTCTACTTTTACCAAAACGAATTTGTGTGCTAAATGATGATAAAAATGTGGAATGTCTTGAGAAGTATTAAAAATTTATTTGTATAAATATTATTATGACTGGAATTGTTTTGGCATATTTAAAATTGCACAAAACAAGGCTATTTTCAAAGAAATACTGGCAGTCATCTAAAACACTTTGATATGTAGAAATGGTTTTCAGCACACATAATCTTGCTGACTTCTGAGGCAGTGTTTATGTGGGTATAGTATATGTTCACAAAGTTAGCAATCTCACTATATTCGCATGTTGTTGGTCTTACACTGCAACACACACACCAAGATACACACCAATGCTTCTCAACAAGATTTGAGCGTCTATATTTTTAGTCTCTTATATCATCAGAAACCTTAAAATTATAAAGCTTACCAGCAGCATTACTAAATACTGATTAAACAGCTAGCAAATAGAAAATATTTTATATAAGATTCCATTATTTTTGCTGCAAGAAGCCAAGAAGTTATGAATGTAGTCTAAGCTATACACTTAGGCTCTCCTTAAGCCCCCCTTACACTTGAAAGAGAGAAGTTGGCAACATTACCATCTTTCAGTCAGTTCACACTCTGAATTGCCTTATCCATTGGCTATAGAAACACGTGAAAGGACCGGCTGTGATCACAGTCGTGGTGTGTAATCATGCCAGGGTGCAATGCTCCACGGTACCATGATGGAATCCCACCATGCATGCATCCTGCCTAGGCTACTGTGGATGCCCTTGTTCTTCTGACACCCCCTTGCTAGTTTCTTCTCTCCGGAAATGTCAATCCTCTCTGTGTAGACAAGCTAAAATTGCTTAAGCGAGTGTAAGAGAGTACTCCTTGAGCTGTCACTAGGTTGGAGAATTTAAAAGCCACTCTGTGAGATCTTCACAAAAACAGACTCAATCAATTCAAGAAAGTAGGAACTTCGTTGTCAAAGAGCAAATTGGAGATGAATATATGCAACTCAAGCTTGCAAAACTACCCGTATGTGCTATCAGGAAAACATACATTTACCACATGGATTTACAGGCCAGTAGAGGTATAGTCTTAATCTATTTTTTGCAAATGCACACAATAAATGCCTTTAGATTCTCATGTGAACCTGCAGCTGCAAAGCCCAAAGATAATTGATGCTGCTACAGTACACTTCTAGTCATAGAGAAAACGTTAAATAACATTAAGAACAATGTTTATATTTATTCAATGTTAAACTGCAAGATTGTGCTGTAATGTCTAAAAAAATGGAAAGAAATAGATTCTTACCTCCTAGAGGAGGGCCTATGAGCACAGGACAACATTCCACAATGGTGACAAGTCCAACCGCACTGGAAAATCTGGCAGCTCCAACGAGGTCCATCAATGTCTCAAAAAGAACGCTGCTAACCATTCCAAATGCAAACCCAAAAAATACAGCATATATCACCAAGCCAGTGTAATTTTTTGCCAGAGGGCACAAGATATGACAGACCCCATTGTACAAGACAGCAAAACTAAAAAAATACTGAATCTTTGGCCGGATAAACCTGGAGTTTGCCACAAGTCCCATTGAAGGTCTAGCAAACATGTCTACAAAGGCTAAGATAGATAGCAAAAAAGCAGCAGAATATTCATCAATTCCCTTGTGCTTGGCGTAGGGAGCCAAAAATACTATTGGAGCAAAGAAACCAATAAACATAATCACATTTCCTGACAAATAGATCAGAAACCCTCTGTGTTTGAAGAGGGACAGATCCAGATACTTATTTATAGTTTGCCAACAAGACTTCTTGTTGTTTTTGTGCAAGGCAGAATCTCCTGTGCCTTTTTCAACATCTTTTTTTACAGTCGGGACTTTTTTCGGTCCAACAGGTCTCATAAGTGACCCAGCCACACAGCAGTTCAAAAGAAGTCCTCCCAGAATAAGAAAGCTTCCTTTCCAGCCAAAAGCATTAAAGAGGAATTGATTGAGAGGTGCCAATGTGCTCAGAAACACTGGACTTCCAGCCATGGCCAATCCATTAGCAATGGGACGCTTCTTATAGAAATACTTGCCAATCATGGTTAAGGCAGGCTGTAAGTTGAATGCTAAACCCAGACCTAAACAACACATAAAAGACAATATTATTGCAGGTCACACATTGAAAAACATATTGCACCTCTTTCAAGTTATTTTTAAAATGACCACTATCTAATCCAGTGATTCTCAATAAAGATAGAAACCAACTAGAATACAAAAATGAAATACAGCTTCATTGCTGTCTACATGTATTAATGCCAAGACTGTGCCATGGTGACACTTGGTCTGTTCCTCCTGTAGCTCTGCATTAAAAGCCAAAATTCCTCGTTGCGTTTCAGCAATGATAGAGTCAGGGCAATCACATTGAGAGGAATGATCGTACCAGTGCCTTGGCTCATCATTTTTATATTTTCTAAGCTATAATAAATTCTCTCTTGGCTCATTTTACCAAAGTTATTAAATGTCACCTCAGCTACAAAGAATGCAGGACGTATTTAAATACATAAATTGCCCTTTTTTTGTATTTCCAACCCTAATTAAGATCCAAGTTGTCTACTAAACTGGAGCTTAAAATGGCAAATTATTTTAGAGCATATTCAGCTCCCCTTCCCCATGTCACCACTAAACGTGGAAGAGTTATAGAGGACACACAGCAGATCAGATCACCCATCCACATCAGCTGAATGTATAAGCTGAACCCTAAGCTGAACCCCTAGGCCTTTTCTCTCTATAAAGACATCTGAGCAATAAGATATAAGTAGCTATGCATCTGCTTGATGGCACTGAAGTTTCCTTCTCTGATATGCCCATTCCTGGACTCTGACTTTATTCTTTCAGTGGCCTCGAGTTTAGGATGTCAAAAATAAGAGCTTTAAGAATTAATCACTGAATAAAGAAGGACTCCTTTAGTCCCAACATGAAGAAAGACGAGCTTGAACATACAAGTATTATCTCACTCATTTATTACCTGTCAATATTTCACCTCACCTTCCTTATTCTGAGAAGGGAGTTTAAAAAACACCCACAACTTTTGAAAATTTACTAGCATTCTGATCACTTTAGTTCATTGCTTTAAGCAATATCTAGGCCTCAGATAGAGATTATGAATAATTTCACTATTGATCCTGGGCAGATTTTAAACAGAAAACTACTGCACTGAAAGTTTATACATTTCTGAGAGACTATATGTATGTACAAACCTAAAGAAAACTGGTACAACCTTTCACAATTTTACTAGAATTCTGCTAGCCTCTCTCACCCTGCTTGTAGTGCAACATGATAGAAAGCTAGAAGAATGAATGTGAAATTGTGCACAAATGACTGTAATAAGTGTTGTCATGAGCCAATCAATTTTTATACCGTTATTATAGTGTGGTGTGGAACAGTCCATACATACATCATTGACTGAATAAATTCATGAGTTGTTTCTGAATTATCCTAAGAAATAATTTAACAGCCTACCAGCTAATTTAAAGGATTAGATAGTTCAGGTAGCTGAAATTAACTGATCTTGCTAACTTCTTGGATTGCATCTGTACAGAGAGGATTCTTGATCAGTAAGGCTCATTGGTAGAACATTATTAGAGATAATTTGATATAGTAATATATGTAATGTAATATATAATATAACCTTTTAAACAGGACTCTTACCTCCAACCACACCAATACATATATATAGTTCAAGGACGCTATTGCAAAAAGAGCTTGCAATCATTCCAAATGAACACAGGATACCACCTGCTATCATCACAGGCCGGCTACCATACTTGTTCACCAAAATGCTGCTTATGGGACCTGTTGGTAGAAAGAAAGTGCAATTACAGGTAACAGGTAACTCTGTCATACATGTCTTTGTATTTACAACATGTTGGGATGCTTTCCTCTTCTATCTGGGAAAATGTTAAGCTGCTTCTATACCAGTCTGTCTTACAAACATGCTCTGTGAATTTGCAGATGCATGACCCTGGATGTGGATATAGTACCCCCACAACAATGTAAATATTGATTAATTATGGAGATGGATAAAAAGATTAAAGATATCAGACAAGCAAGAGGGATTGTTACATTTCATGAGTAATCAATACTGAGATTGGTCAACGGAAATTTTGAAAGTGCAAGGACAGAAGAACTTCAGGTATGAGACAGGTATCAAAACAATGCACAGAGCAGGAGGAATCTCCAGGTAGAGCAAACTAAAACTTGACCTTAATACTGCAGCATGTCCTGCACCCCTACTTGGAACGATACATAATCTTAAAACTTAAAGCTTGTCAAATCATAATGTAAATCTCTGGCCCCTGTGGCTCGTTTTCGCTTACCTCATCAAGAGAGGAGTGTTAACAGGCAGTAAGATGACTGTAAGTTGTTTGGGAAAATCTAAAATGTGGTTTAGCATAAAGGCCTATAAACTTTAAAAATATTGCTACAGGACCATTTTTCAGTTTTAAATGCAGTTCAGTTTATGGTGCAATTGCATCCATATTAAACAAACAGCAAGTGTGCAATTTAGCATGACGTGCATTATATGTTTTTTTAAATGACCATGACTAGAATACATGATGTGCTACATATCAAGATTAAGAGGTTGTCAAAGCTCTTACGGTAAACTTGCATAGCATCTGACTGCACTATATTTGGCCCAAACCATTACAAATAGTCTTGCTTTTGCAATAACTAAACTTACCCAATTCAAAAAAAAAAAGGAAAAAAAAATCCAAACAACCAACCCAATATCATAAAACCAATGCATTTCAAACTTACACACATGGCATAAAGTGGAATGCCATGCTCTGCAGCTGATTTCACTGCAAATCATTCACTGGCAACAGTACTGCTAATAGTTGTGCTTTTTTTACAAATATCTAAAGGAATAAATGCCAGAAACTCCATGTTTTGAAAAAGCCAAATCCAGCCAAATTTAAAAGTGTGCTTTCATAGGCACCATGTTATTATAGACTCCACTCTCTGAATTACCTTAAATGTATTAGAGTATTATCATGGACAGACTGCAAATGTTAAGTACTATTTGCATATCAACAACGGAAGTTTTAAGGATGTGCCAAATGATCAAGTTTTAGCTTACTTCCTTACACAAAAAAGCTTCTACAATAGAGTTGCCCTGTGCCTGCCTGTGTTTTCTAATAGCTTGTGAATACAGAGGTCAACTTGACATTAACTTGACTGGAAAGCAAAGATCTGAGTGATGTTTAGGTCTTAGTTTGTGCGTTCACTAAACAGCTTGGGTGTCAAGGAGTCTAGGGAAGCTCCTATAGGCTTCCTGTCCAAGCAGCACAGTCACTGGCTAGTACACTCAGCTTGTCACCAGTAAACGCATCTATTTTCCTGCCCAGTTCAAGGTAGGTGGGGCACAGAGGATAAACAGGGTGTCTATTTTACTTAGAACGTATTCTCAGACTTAAGGCATTAGGTCTCATCTCACAGACAGAAGCATAGGAGATGATCTCAGCTGCTCACTGAACTGCAGCTGAAGCATAACCATAACCATATATTGAAATCAACAGACTTAAAAATCTTCAGCATGGAATAGACTACCAAATAGACAATACCCCAGAGATTTATTAAAAGACTTTAAAACACTTATGAAGCACTAAAGCATGTAACCGACAGCCTATATGATGACATATCTAATATTTCTTTACTTCCATTTGGGGGGAACCACTGAGCAGAACTGTGACAAGGTAGGCTTTCCCCTTTGAGGTTATATGGAGAAAGCAGTGAAACATGAAGGACGGAGAAATTACACTCCAAGCACATCCCAAATGCATCACGTTTACTTCTTCTATCTCAATAAACTTGTACTCTCATAACTATGCTGAAGCATAACTTCAATTAAAATTATTTTTTTTTTTATTTATAGAGTTGTGTTTGGAAAATCAGTGGTTTGGCTAATGTTTGAATTAGAAAGCAAGCCTTTTTGAAATACATAAACAATATAAATATTTTCCCTGAGTCAAAGAAAGACCCTTTTAACGGGAACTCTTTGCAAAAAGTTTCATCCTAATATTAAGCATTATTTATAATTTTGAAAATAAACCTGAGGCAATTTAAAAAAAAATATTTAATTGTTGTTATTGCTAAACACAATAATAGTATTTCACTTAAAAGATATCAAAATAATGATTAAAAAACTTATTTAAAAAGTTATGTCTAAGCTCTTCTTTCTGTGATGAGATGGAAATATTTACAAAATTGAAAATGAAAAATTTGTTTAGTGTTTGTTAACATTCTGACCTTCCTTCGAATTATTGTTGCAATAGATGTCGCCTTGCTGTAGTCTTACTTAAAATATTCCTTTGATGAGCCACAGAAAAAATGTAGGAAAGAGGTATCATAGCAGGGAAATAATTGATCATACTATTTCTAGATTCATTCACTACAGACAGAAACTGGAATTGTACCCTTACACAAATACTTCAGGTATGATATAGATAGGCATGTTAGCAGTCTGTTTCTTTTCCCATTAAACAAAGAAAGCATGAAAAGCCAGAAAGAAAGGTATGAGAACAAATGAAAAAGATTATGTAAATCCACACACAGATATCAAGTGTTGAAAAGAGAAGAATGACATTAGACAAGACTGTTGTACACTATTGCTATATTTTTAGCATTTTAAATAAAATTATGAATCAAAAAGACAGAATGCACTGACAAAAGTTTTCCAACCATAATCAAAGCTCTGTTCTAATATTCACCCCAAGGGAGTACTAACTATAATATTAATATACTTTAATACGGTTCCATCAATCATTCTTTTCTCCTCCTGAATTACAGGAAAATGAGGCAGTCTTGTTTGTTTAGGGGTTTAGGGAAGAAATTTGTTTTTAGTGTTCGGTTGGTTGCATTTTCTGAGGGTTGTCCCCTTTCCTTTAAGGGAAATCATTGTGCAGACAGTTCCTTATCAGGAACAAGAAAACTGCATCTCTGCTGATCTTCACTATGGCAGTTAGGCCAGGACCACCAGGCCAGTTACAGACCTTCAGATCAAAGCAAGTAATGTTAGCTTCACCTACAAGACCTGATAGCTGAGCTCAAATATGGATGTATTAATTTAGGTAGGCAGTGGACGAAGACACGAGAAAAGGCAAAGCAGTCTTACTCTGTGCTACCAAGTGACCTAAATCTGGACTGTATGATGAATTGAAAATTCCTTTAAACATAATACTCTCTTTGAGATGTTTTCCTTAAGTCAGTGATGTGTATTTACCACCACAGCTCCGCTTAATTTGAAGTTTTCTTTATGTGTATTCCAGTATTTTGATTTAAATTTTGTGCATGTGGGGAGTATTAATTGTTCTGTAAGCCATAAAGTTAGTTTAAGCTCCCTAAGTTATCTAGGAACCTTTCCAATGTGATAAGTATGTTGAAAATTTTCTTCTGACATCTCTGCATACACTTGGTTTTGGAGTCTTATAAAATACTGCATATTCATACCTTAACATAGATGAATCTTCATAAATTCCAGCTGTTTGCTTGCCATCATATGTCTTATGGCCATGTACAAATTTCATTTCACATGTAATATCTTCTACAATTATTTAAGCAATACTCACATGCCAGCATGGGTCTATATTCCTCGCATATTTTTTCTTCTTAGCTAAAGGAAGATTAAGCTGTTTATATACTCTAACACTGCCAAAATCTTGCTATACATTAATGCATATTAATGCACTGAAGCACTGCTGGATCTTGGAGTCTACTTTCCCGAAGCCTGAAGTAACTGCGTAACAGATGTTAAGTCAGGAGACCCACAAGAATATTTATTCTGATCTCTCCCTTAACACCTACAAACCATCAGCTACAAAAGGTTATACACTCCCTAAACCAAATTTAAGACCATTATCATAATATGCTAACACTCTCCCAGCTGTATTTTTGTTTTATATCCTTCCGTTTCAGGCAAATGACCAGGCTGTGAGAAGGAATAAGACAGCAACTACAACTGGTGCCACTGAAGAATAGATTCAGGAAAGGCTGTGTAGCAGGACACAAATACTTTAGAAGGCAAGAAAAAATAAGAACTTTTCACACTGTTCATCATATGTCAAGGGAAAGATGGCAAAAGTCATTTCAGCTATGTGACCAGAGACTGGATCATGCATTTTGGAGCTGTTTATGATTTTCTGTTTCATACAAAGTCTATACACATCTAAAATCTATGTTCTGCCTTGATGGCTCAACAGAGCATTCACTTGTACGTGTGTATTGTGCGAAATGTGAGGATGAAGTTGCTATCACTGGTCTTCAGTGAATACCAAGATGCCTCAGAATCACAGAATCAGAGAATATGCAAAGTTGGGAGGGACCCACAAGGGTCATTGTGTACAACTCCTGGCCCTGAAAGGACTACCCCCAAGAGTCACATCATGTGCCCAATAGTATTGTCCAAATGGTTCTTGAACTTGTCAGGCTTGGTGCTGAGACCACTTCCTTGGGGAGCCTGTTCCAGTACCCAACCACTCTTGGTAGGGTAGAAGGACCTCTTTCTAATATCCAACCTAAACCTCCCCTGACACAACTTTAGGCCTTTCCCTCAGGTTCTGTTACTGATCATTGCAGAGAAGAGATCAGTGTCTGTCTCTCTGCTTCCCCTCACAAGGAAGTTGTAGACTGTGATGTCTCCCCTCAGTCTCCTCTTTTCCAGGCTGAACAGACCAAGTGACCTCAGCTGCTGCTCATATAGCTTCCACTCAAGGCCCTTCACCATCTTCATTGCCGGCCATTGGACAATCTCTAAGAGCTTTATATACTTCTTATATTGTGGTGCCCAAAACTGTACACAATATTCAAGGTGAGGCTGCACCAGTGCAGAGCAGAGTGGGACAATCCCATCCCTCGGCTGGCTGGCAATGCTTTGCCTGATGCCCCTCAGGACACAGTTGGCCCTCCTGGCTGCCAGGGCACTGCTGACTCATGTTCAACTTGCCATCAACCAGGACCCCCAAGTCCCTTTCCCCAGCAATGCTTTCCTACATCTCATTTCACAGTCTGTATGTACATCAGGGTTGCCCCATCTCAGGTACAGAATCCAGCACTTTCCCTTGTTGAACTTCATATGGTTGATGATTGCCCAGTCCTCTGATTTGTTGAGGTCTCTCTGCAGGGTCTCCCTGCCTTTGAAGGAGTAAACAGCTCCTCCCTGTTTACTGACATCTGCAAACTTGCTTAGTATCCCTTCCAGTCCTGTGTCCAAGTCATTTATGAAGATGTTGAAGAGCACAGGGCCCAAGATGGAGCCCTGCAGAAGCCCACTAGTGACAGGTCACCAGTCCGATGTTACCCCACTCACTATTACCCTCTGTGCTCCACCCATGAGCCAATTGCTCACCCACCACATGATGTGTTTATCCAGCTGGGTACTGGACATTTTGTCCAGAACGATCCTGTGAGAGACAATATCAAAAGCTTTACTGAAATCCAAAAGGATTACATCAACTGGCTTCCTTTGGATCAACTAGGTGGGTTACCTCATCATCAAAGGAAATCAGGTTTTATAAGCAAGACTTTCCTCTCATGAAGCCACGCTGAGTTTGACCAATGACTGCATTGTCTTTCAGGTGTTTTTCAACACACCTCCCAGGATAATCTTCTCCATAACTTTACCAGGCACTGAAGTGAGACTGACAGGCCTGAAGTTTCTGGAGTCTTTTTCTTGCCCTTCTTGAAAATTGGGACAATGTTTGCCAGCTTCCAATCAGCTGGGACCTCTCTGGATTCCCAAGACTGCTTGAAAATCATTGTGAGAGCTTTTGCAATGACGTCAGCCAGCTCTTTGAAAATTCTGGGATGAATCCCATCAGGCCCCATAGATTTATAGGGATCTAGCTGGAGCAGCAGATCCAGCACAATTTCAGGGTTAACTGGGAGCTGATCATTCTTGCAGTCATGGTCCTCCAGCTCAGGCCCCTGAGACCCCCTTGGTCCATCATTTATGTTGAAGAAACAGGCAAAGAAAGCATTAAACACCTCTGCTTTGTCTCTGTCCCTGTTTGTGAGGTGACCATCCTCATCCTGTAACAGATCAATGATATTTCTATATTGTCTATTGCCATTAATGTATTTGAAAAAACTCTTTTTATTGTCCCCCACATTTCTAGCCAGCTTCAACTCCCGTTGAGCTTTGGCCACACAAATTTTCTCCCTACAGAGGAAAGCCGAATCTCTGTATTCTTCCCATGTAAGTTGACCTTTCTTCCACTGGGCATACATCTTCCTTTTTTTGCCTTATCTCCAAGATCCCCGCTCAGCCAAGGGCCTTCTGCCTCTCCTGCTTGACTTTTGACATTTGGGAATTGCTTCATCCTATGCCCTTAGGAAGTGATGTTTGAAAAGTGACCAGCATTGATGGACCCCAGCACCTGCAAAAATATTTTGCCAGAGGACCTCACTCACTAATTGCCTGAGCAGCCTGAAGCCTGCTCTCCTCATGTCTAAAGTTGAGGTTTTGCTGGCACTTTTCCTCCTGTCAACAGAGATTTTAAACTCGATACCTTCATGGTCACTGTGGCCAAGACGGCAACCAATCTCCACTTCCCTCATGAGATCCACTCTGTTGATCAAGGAGGGCATCTTACCAAGTTGGCTCCTTTAGGACCTGTTCCATAAAGTTGTCATCCAGGTTTTTTAGGAATCTTCTGGCCTGGGTTGTACCAGCTGTGTGATGCTGCCAGTTAATTTCTGTCAAGTTGAGGTAACCCATAAGGACAAGGGCAGTTGACTTGGAAGTGTCCTTTAGTTCCTCAAGAACATCGGTGTCATCATCCTGACTGGAAGGTCTGTAGCAGACTTCCACGATGACACTGGCATTATTTGGTTGCCAGAGGCATCAGATAATTATTATTTGGTACCCAAAGGCTACTGGGCAACTGTGCCATTGCCATCTTTGAGCTCCATACATTGTAGCCCTTCCATTACATACAGTACCACCCCTCTGCCTCTTCTGCCCTGTCTATCCCTCCTTAAGAGCCTTGTTTGTCATCTTCTGGGTTGCTCGCACTCCCTGGAACTGTTTAAACGTCCCTCGGTTGCTCCTGGCAATGCCCCCTCCTTGCCTGGTTGGTTGCTGAGGGCTTCTGGGTCGTGGGGCTGCTGCACAGGTTTCTGAACTCAGGAACTCCCCTGTACAGCTTAAAAACAAGACCAATTATTGCATATAATTACAAAGATAGCAATAATCCATATTTTCCTTTCATTTCCAAGTTCAGCTTTTCAACTGCCATTTAAATCTTCTTCTGCTAAGCCATAGTGTTGCAAATGAAAAGCAATAAAAAAGGCTATATAACTGAATAATAAATAGATTTATAAATAAAATATTTGAATGAATAATCATGTTTTTCCCATTAAAAGATGCTTATTGTGCAAATATGGTTTAAACAAAAGTTGAACATTAAAGTTTCTTTTTGAAGAAATGTACTGCTTTCTATTTTGTGGAAATGAATAGAGGGATGAAACTATGCACTATAAATTTAATATGCTTTCTCATATAGTTACACTCTCAGAGATACACACATACTCATATACACATAGCTATCCATTTATTTTCTTTTTTCACACCTAAAAAAATATATGCTTAAAAAAATGATCTGACTCTGGACACAATGCAACAACTTTATGATTAGTATCAATAAAAACTTTAAGGGTGCAAATGAGATAACAATATTTCCCTTTCATAATACCTCGAGGTAATAGTATAGGTAGATCAGTTTTAAGGCCATGAAAGAGAATAAAGGAAGATTTGTTTGGCACAAAATCTCTATCTTGCTCAGCTCATGGGTTGAATAACACTTACAAGTCCAAATGTATTAGGTACACTCCATTAATTTGTAAGAGGAATAGAATCTAGGACACTTGAATTCTTGATGCCTTTTCTTTTTCATCAATCTTTTTCTTACCAAAATGAAGCAAAAAAATACTTTAGACAGGTCTCCCAAAAACAGTCAACACTTTCTCTGAGGGATGAAAAAATGTATAATAACTAGTCAGAATGGTTTCAATAGTAGGGATTGGATTCTAGCAGTATCAAACTGTCATCATTGTCTTTTACATCCATAATGAGATCATCTTTGCATCTAATCTATATGTATATTCACTGTAGGAATGAAAGTTTCTTTAGAAGCATACAATCTAGGTTTAAGTGTTTTACTTTGTAGAATCATAGAATTTCCTAGGTTGGAAAGGGGTTTCAAGATGATTAGAGGGATGGAGCACCTCTGCTATGAGGAAAGACTAAGAGAATAAGGATTGTTCAGCCTGAAAAAGAGAAGGCTTTGGAATGACCTAATTATGGCCTTCCAGTACCTGGAACGAGCCTACATGAAAGGTTGGGAAAGAATTTTTGCAAGGGTCTGTAGTGATAGGACAAGGGGGAATGGCTTCAAATTGAGAGAGAATAGCTTTAGATTAGATATCAGGAAGACAATCTTCCTTGTGAGGGTGGTGAGGCACTGGAAGGAGTTGCCTAGAGAAGCTGCGGATGCCCCATCCTGTGAGTGTTCAAGACCAGGTTGGATGGGGCTTTGAGCAACCTGATCTAGTGGGACGTGTACCTGTCGATGGCAGTGGGGTTGGAACTAGATCAAAGAATCATAGAGTCATAGAATGGTGTGGGTTGGAAAGGACCTTAAACATCACCTAGTCCATCATGACTCTGAACCATTGACCACTACCCTCTGGATGTGACTGTCCAACCACTTTCTCATCCATCTAACAGCCCAGTCATCAAGTCCATCTCTGTCCAATTTAGAGAGAAGGATGTTGTAGGGTATCACGTCAAAGGCTTTAGAGAAGTCCAGATAAACTACTTCTGTAACCCTTCCCTTGTCCACTGATATAGTCACTCCATAATAGAAGGCCAATAGATTGGTCAGGTAGGCCTTGCCCTTGGCAAAGCCATGCTGGCTGTCTCAAATAATCTCCTTGTCCTTCATGTGCCTTAGCACAGCTTCCAAGAGGATCTGTTCCATTTGTTCTAGTTTGATTTCTCATTACTGTAATTCAGTGATATAATTAAAGATCATTCTGTAATTTGTTTAGCATACTGCTGGTGCATTTATGCTTTTTATTTTTATACCTGCATTAATTTTACTATGGAACTAGAGATGAACTTTCATGATAAAATGGTAATTTTTTAATCATATATTGACAATGTCATTACAGTGTTCATAGTGTCATCGACCCAAAGCAACGTGATTCAGTCTGAACAATATGACAATTATTTAAATGAAGTGAGTAGCTGAAAGAAATTCAAAATAAATGCAATATACTATTTCAAATTGCACTAATGCTACACTGTAGATTGCATCCTGTCAAGTCAAGTGATTTAAACACATTTTCAGACATCTGTTCTGCAAAATCAGTGCAGATATCTTTCCAGCCCAGCTCTATTTTTTATTTCTGTTTCCTACAAGGCTGGAAAAATCCAAGGAGCTCTAAGAATTAACAGTAGTATCAACTACTTACTAAGATCAGTTCAACTTTCTTTTTCTCTTTCCCTTTTTTTTGTTTTTCTTATTTTTTATTTACAAAATATAAAGTTCACTTGCAAAAACTCATTCAACTGCAAAGGCTTTAAGCAAGTACTTAGTACTGCTATTGGACTGATATCTCTGGCATTCAGAGGAAAGACAACTCAAAATTGATTCTGAACATGTTTGAAACCTGTTCATTAAGTTGGAAAAAACCTTCAAAATATGCTGTTTTTCTCAAGCAAGACTAAGTCAAATTACTAAGCATTCCATGACAGTCTTATCTCTAGTTCAAAAACCTTTGGCTAAATTCTTTTAGTACTCTTGGGCAGGCTTTAGAAAAGGTAGACAGAAAAAAATCCAAAAATAATAACAATTAATTTGAAAATATTAAAATGTCATGCATCTATTTTTGTGTTAGATTCTTTATCATGTTTCTGGGAATGGTAACCTGCGTTTCTGACATATCCTATGTGTTTGTGTAACATATATGAAAGAAAGAACAATTTCCAACAGTTGTTGGAAAGCTTTCTCTGTAGTTCCTCTGTGCATTTGGCAGAAGTGGTTTTTTTCCATTTCATATACATTTACAACTGGCTGCACTGATTCCATAAACCTGGATAATATAATAACCCTGACAGAAACCAAAGAGAAAAAAAATGCTCTTGCAATAAATACCACTAAACAGAAATGGGTTGCTAGATTATAAGTTAGGATAGCTCAGCAGCTGAAAGCAAACCTGCCAGGGAGGACACAGTCAGTCATTCAACCATCCATCACACTTTGCTCACCACTTCCCCTTATCTTAACTACATTTCCTCTGTGTCATTACCCTGAATGCTCACATTCTCACTTGTGTCCTGAAGGAGCCCTGAAGTCTATCAAGTTTTTATCCTTGATTTCTAATGAAGATTAATTTGACCTTCAGCTAGTCCTTAGGATGTTTATATGAAATACAGTAATAATGTGTGTGGTAACACATAGGAGCCTGGCAGATGGTAGAGTGCCTCAACACTTTGGGCTGCTTCATGGTTCCTCCTCTCAAAAAGTTTACCTCTGATAATTTTGAACTAATGTGCTTCAGTCAGAAACACATATGTTTGACTGCAGATATAAGCTGTCTTTTTCCTGAAATGTTCAGAAGAAACAAAATGAGTAATCAGTGGTGCTGGAACTTGCTCTAAATGCATTGCTTTTATGGAGGAATTACAGATCCTTGATCTGCCTTGGTATTTTATGTTTGTTTTCTAGTGATACATCAGGGACATGAACCAAGGGTTTTACATATTTTGACTAAAGCTGTTGTTTAGCTTACAGGCTTTTTTCTTGTTTGCTAGGTTGAGAATGTGTATGGAATTAAGGACCATGTAATTTAGAAAACATCTTCAAGTTAGCAAATTACTCTATATCTGTGAATTTTAAAAAGTTGGAAAAATGCCCAGTTTTTAATCAAGGAGTAGCCATGCTAATTATTATTTCCATGGATATGTATCAAAGCTTTGTATTAATTATGTTTTGCATGCTCTGCTGCAGAATTTTTTTCATGGAAGGCTAAAACACTTGATCATAATGCAGAAGACTTTAAGAGAAATCATGACCTTTCTTTTGAAATGAGCAATATCAAATTTCATATCTAATAGGAAATAAGTCTAATTCTATCAGCTGCGGAACACTCAGCGGATTTCAAAAGCATATATGGTCACTGACGAAAAATGTTGTGAATAAGAATCAGATGCAGCAAAATATTTCAGCATTTTTTAACTCTGCTTTTATTTGTTTTCCTGTTACCTTCAGTATGACCAAGTAAAGAGATGCCTGTGCATAGATATTTGCAAAAACTGGTCTTTCAATTTAGAAAAAGGTGACAAACAAGAAAGGATAATCAGACATTGGAATGGGCTGCTCAGAGAAGTGTTGGATTCTCCGTCCCTGGAGGTATTTAAGAAGAGACTGGACGTGGCACTAAGTGCCATAGTCTAGTAGCTGTGGTGGTAGTGGATCAAGGGTTGGACCTGATGATCTCAGAGGTCCCTTCCAACCTGGCTGATTCTATGATTCTATGAAGAAAGGAGGGAAGAAGTTAATGATAAGATGGAACTAAAGCACCTATAAAAGAGTTGTATATAGAGATATTGTAACACCAGGCACATATTTTTCAAAAAGAGATCTTCATGCCTCTGTAATTGGGATAGCTGAAAATAGCATCAGCACATGATATATTCATTGCAAATTATCTTCTCAGAAAAATGTTCTTTTCTTCACAGAAAACCAAAGCAATCAGCTCATAACTTGAGCAGTAGTGTATCAACATGAACATTAGAAAATTCAGCAGCAAATATGAATTGCTGGGAAGAATAAGTGAATTTTTTCTCCAGAATAAAAACCAGTTAATTTTAAAGTTTAGTATTTAACAGCAATTAACTCCTCAGGACTTCATAGGCTTGCAGGAATCCAAATTTAAAACAGCTTTTCTGACTCAAAAAATGTATTGGGGATTTCACTTAAATCATATTACTGTGGAATTCACAACCTGTGCCATTAAACTTTACTTCTTCAAATGAAAAACCAAACAAGGACTTACTGACTTTTCTCCCCTCGAAATGCAGTAAAGATAACAATACTAATATATAAATATTAGTAAATGTAATTATCTACAGCAGTATAGAATATACAAGGTATTAATAATAAATTATATTTCCATTCCTTTCAGGGATTCGGCAGGAATTTAATGAGGCATAACTCAAATTGCTCATGAAAATGTGTAGTGATTTTCTTTCAGAGGTCTCATCTTTGAAGCATTATCCATTCATCAATGGCTGCTCCTTCTTTCTCTGTGAATGGTTGCAAGTGAAAGGTTTAGTTCATTTTGGTAATAATAGTTCATTTTGGTAATTTCAGCACATGTATTGAAAGAAGCATCACATTTTTGAAAATATTAAAACAAATCCTAGTATGTCTACTTTCAGGGAACAAAGAGAAATTAGTGCTAATAAGAGATTCATTCATAGCTATCCAATATTTCTATCTAATAGTTTTTCAGTCTCAAAAATAATCTGACTAAAAAAGTGCTATGCCCAGACATGGAGACTGCATATTCACACATACACATGCATAAAAATAAAAAAAAAACACGACACTTTTCCTCATTTGGTTGTTGGACTCCTAATGACAAAAATGAGTTGTTTTTTTCTGGGATAATAGAAGGTACTTATTTCATTTGTAAGTATTTTTCACCTGAAACCTCCTGAACTCTTTCAGTTCCAAGGAACTTGAAAATTTGAAACTGAAGACTTAGTGTTTAGTACTTTGTGCCTTGCCAAAGCAGATTACAATTTTAAGCTATTAAACTTGCCTTTACAATGCTAAATGCTAAACAAGTTATGTATATTCTGCTCTTACAAAGGGGAGATGATTTTCTGCAGATCATAAAGCTGAAGAGAGATTACAATATACCACTGTCACAATTACAATTATAGCAACTTGAAAATAAGGGATATGTTGTTAATCTGAGAGATAATTGTTGGGAACTAAAAAAACAGAACCAGAAAAATCCGAACCAAAAAAAAGGGCAAAAC
The DNA here is from genome assembly GCA_013396775.1 of Cephalopterus ornatus. NCBI lineage: Eukaryota > Metazoa > Chordata > Aves > Passeriformes > Cotingidae > Cephalopterus > Cephalopterus ornatus. The sequence goes on along the minus strand of VZRE01000154.1, from coordinate 149,260 downwards.
AACCACCCCAAAACAAACAAACAAACCCAACAAAAACAAACAAATAAACCAAAACCAACCAACAAAACAAACAAAAAACCCGAACAGTTCCTTTTAATTCTTCATAGACATTTTCCTAGACCATGTTATTAGATAGTTACATAGGTTTTTCCTTTCTAATTTTTGTTTCTTTGAGGAATAACTGTCTTTTCTGAAAATCTGTGTATACATATGTGAACACAATATTCTTAAATGTTCATTACTCACCGCTTCCTATTTATTATTCCCTATTCTTATTCACTATTTGTATACCACTACTCAAAAATCCCTAGCTAATTCTCCTGAAAGAAGAACAATACTTTGTCATTTGGAAGCCTAGCAGAATTGTAGAGAGCAAAAAAGTCATAGAAAATACTTCAGAAGACCTTGCTCAGGATATTTAGTAGTTGTTATGAATGTCGGGTATATTCTCTGCAACTCAAATCAGTACATTTTTCAGATAATGCATTTGCTGTGAAAAATTCAGCCAATTTCAGTTAAGATTAATATTGTCATTTGGATTTCTCTGTCTTCTACAAAGTGCCCATCACGTTAATGTTCATACAATATCTCATTTTCATCCTGCACATCATCCTACAGTGTATTTGTTTTCTTCCTGAATAATATTATAACTAACTCAGCTTGGAAATTATTCCTAATATATTGTTACAGGCAATAATATGTATCTTGCCTCTTCCCAGTTGCTCCTTTATCATATTCCTTGCTGGTCTCAATTTTGCACTGTATAATTAAACTTCAAATTGAAAATACTCAATCTACTACCTATGATGTTTTCATGGACCACTTGCTTTGAATTATGGATCGTGAGTGGATCATTAAATCTCATCTACATATTTAGAATACATGTGATGAGAAGTATAAATCTGGATGAATTTATAACTTGGAAATGTCCTGAGAAGTCATCATATTTAGGTCATTGTCAATAGCAAGATTATTTCCAAATGCATTTAACACATTAGTATCATCAAGCTTAAACTCTATCTTATAGGAAAAAAAGCTAAAACATTATTTAAAAACTTTAATTATATTTTATTTTTATACTATCAAATCATATGCATATGGTGGCTTTCAGTGCTAACAGTTAGAAGTGTAAGTGCGGGAGTTTCCCAACTTCCCTTACAACCCAAAAGTTAGATCATTTATAAAGAACTGTGCAAGGTAAATAATTAATAATATTAATATTTAATGACATAATAAATATTGGATAATATAATAACTTAATAATAAATGCTGAGGGAATGGGAAGAAAGAGGGAAAGGGGAAGAGGAAAGAGCACAGAGAAGAGAAAAGGCAAAGGAAACAGAACGGTGGAGGGAATTTATTTATGTTTCAAAGATATCATACAAAATGGGAACTAAGCATACTCAGTTTTTGGCATCTATTTAGAGTATAAACGCAGACAATGTTAGTACATTAATGAGATAATACCAGACACAGAATTTGCCTTTTCCCAGTCTTTTCCGAACTCCATTTAGTTTTCAACTAAAACTGAGAATCTTTGTGGAGGTTCATTTGTGGGCTTTTTTCCTATTTTCAGACAAGTGAAAAAATAGCATGCATTTATACTGAGGAAAATCTGTTAAATTATAGAATGATATGTAAAGTAACACTGAATATTTGTCTTTCAGGTCAAAAAGACTAAAAGCAATATAAACTGTTAAATGGCTAGAATCATGAAGAAAAAAAAATCAAACTAGAATAATGAACAGACAAAAGTTATCAAAAGATTATCCTCTTGATCAAATATAGTAACAAGTTTTATGTTATGCTTTCCATTTTTTAATGCATTTTTTATTGCAACTGTGCCTAAAGAAGTGGAAACTTTGGGGACAACTTAGTGAACATGTACAAATTCTGAAAGTCTCCCACAAGTTCAGACTATAACATCAGGGCCATGGAGATGATTAGAGGGATGGAACTTTTTCGCTATTAGGAAAGGCTGAGAGAGTTGGAATTTTTCAGCCTGGAGAAGAGAAGGCTCCAGAGTGACCTTTCAGTACCTGAAGGGAGCCTACGTGAAAGATGGAAAGGAACTTACAAGGGCATGTAGTGATAGGACAAGGGCTTATGGTTTCAAACTGAAAGAGAGTAGGTTTAGATCAGATATTAGGAAGAAAATCTCTGTGAGGGTGGTGAGACACTGGCACAGGTTGCCCAGAGAAATGGATGCCCATCCTTGGAAGTGTTCAGGGTCTGGTTGGATGGGGCTTTGAGCAACCTGGTCTAGTGGAAGGTGTCCCTTCCTGTCTCAGGAGGTTGGAACTAAATGACCTTTAAGGTCCCTTCCAAACCAAACCACTCTATCATTCTGATTCTACGATTTTCCAATTTACTTAAACTTAAGACAACCCACATTTACTTGCTTTTTAAAAACAATAATATTCAGGAAAATATTTATTGATTAATCAATAATTTAAGAGCGAGCTCTAATCTCTTCTCTCCTCATTATATTTTCCTTGCTTCTCCCTAGCCTTATACAGCAAGATACATGTCTCCAAATAACTCTATCCAATCAAATTGAAAGAGAAATCAGGTATATTTTTTTAATCTATACATCAGAGTAGATGTCAGTTTATTTTTGCCTGTTCCCATATCCACCTCACATACTTTTTTATAATCAGAGTTGAATTTGCCATTGAACTGTCACTTTTAGATTTCCATCTACAATAGAGAGAGCTTTACTTGACGAGTCTTTCACATTTTCAGATATTCTCTAGGTATAGTCACATGGTATTTATTCTGTGGACTCAACCAAAATTATCATAAATTATGACCCAGTGAGGAGTGAGTCATGAAAAATCAGTAGAAGAAGCTTGAGACTTAAGCAGTGGAAAAGAAATATATTATGAGGGACTTGGGGGAAAAGTCTTTATGGCCTTTGTGTTTTGCCTGGACTAGAGAAGAAACGTTTAAAATGTTTTCTACACAGTCCTTTCCCTTGTAGCAGCAGAGGATACACGTCCATAGACAAGATCTTCTGAAAATGTGGGGGGTAGGAATTCTAGATCAGGTCCGCTTGCATGAACAAGGAATATTTGAGCTCTCCTGCAAAGAGCAACATGAAGTGGCCTGGTAGCCTAGTCCCATCTTGCTGCTTGAAGACAGTATTTGTGCGGCTTTTGAACAAGGTGGGGTTTTTTACCTGCTGTGTTAAAAAGCAGGTTTACCTGTGTGCTTTTTCTGCCACTGGCAAAAATCTTATTCTCCACCTAGTAATGTCAAGAAGGTTCCTTCTAATGATTGCGATGCATCATAAATTCACAATAATAAATTAGTGTCCATTAAAATATAGGCTTCATATGATTTGTATTACAGATTCTGCCTAAATATCATGCATTCCTGGAGCCACCTTTCATCTGAAGAGTTACGTTGACATTCTTCAGCAAGAACACATTAAAATAATCCACTGAAATATACCTGCTTCTGCAAGGATTTAAAATGTGTGCCTGTGAGGAGAAAATCACTTAGGTTTACTGAGGAAGGTATTATTTCCTTCCTACAGGAGGATCTACGTTTCTTTAGTAAGTGTTAATACATCTTACTGGAAAGCAATTGGTTAGAACTTTGACTGATCTAGGCAATATGTATATCTGAATGCCTGTCAGGTACATTTTTTGAAACATCAAGTGAAATAATCTGGAAGAAATTCCATTATACAAATTTGATCTTGTCTTAATCCCATTTGCCACTTCAGCTCTGTTTCTCTGAGCATAGGGTCAAGTGCTTTGCACTCAGGCTACTGTTTACATTTGAGAAAGTAAATATAAAGTGCTTCTAAATCACAATGGCAAATGTAACCTTGCACACTTTTTGCACAGGTATAAACTATGGTGCAGTGTGAAAGACAAGAGAACTACTCCCACATGTATTATGTGACATGCTATTTGATTTTTAAGGAACAATACAGAAAATTAGAACTAGCATTGCATGAACCAATTTTGGGGGTTTCATTCCCAAACTGAAATAAAAATTTCTAGTCTCAGAATTTTCAGTTAAATTAAAACTCTTCAAAAAAGTCACTCTGAAATATCTCAAACATTTTCTGTCATACAAATAAACAAATTAGAAATATTATTATGTTGCATTACCTTGAACTAATTCTTCCTTTTAGCTTTTCAAAATATTTACAAACGTTTTGTTTAAGGCTCTTAGATACCATATTGCATTTCATAACCAAACCATCTTGGAAAAATTGCAGCTCCACCGTTTCTTATTATAGTATTTTGCTGGACTGCGTTGTTCATTATTGTAAATGCAGTCACCTAACACACGCTGAACCTTATTCTGAGATGAATTGCCACATCATATTCTGTCTAGGAGGTGTAGTCCTTCTGCAAGTCTGGTCCTCAGAAGACAGTGGTTTCTGGTTTGGTTTTGTTGTGGTGTTTTTAGATTTGCTATACATTTCTATGACAATAAAAACATGTTAAGCCAATGTGATTATTGACATAAGGGACCATGAGCCTTTTACAACCATCTCCAATATTGATTATATTCTCTTCTCACACAAGAACCATATAATTTCAGGTCACTACCTGAAAGTGTTTCATTACAGAGTCTGTTGCTTCAGTGAAAAATCAGAACAATCCTTACAGTCACAGTGCCTGATTCTCCACTCCTCAGTGCACTTTGGGGCACTGAGGCTCTATGGAATCAAATAAATTAAAATTGAAGTTAAGGGACTCATATTTAAGGTCAAACTGTACTGTGTTCTTAGATTTTTATTTTCTGTTTATGAAGCAGAGATAAGCTTACTAACAAAGAAGTCAAAAGTTTAATCAAATGATTATTTCAATAAATTGAACACCATTAGTTTTGCTTAACTATTGCAAATCTTCAAAGCTAGTATCCTATATTTTTTTTATATTTTGGGAAAAATACATGAATGGATCATGTCTTTTTAAGGTGAATATAAATAAAAATGAGATTTTAATGAGTGCCTCTGGGAGCACTTAAGTCACTGAAGGTACACTGTCAAGAGATGTGGATGTTACAAACACCTAAGTATAAACATATTTGCATAAATATATAAATGTTTTTATTTTGACTTTAGGTAAGGGAAAAATTTTAATTTAATTTTGAACCTTATAAGATCACTAAGGTATTCCAAATTAAACACTTATTGCAGGATTAGCACCAGCGTCCATACTTGGAATGCAGACGCAGGCAGTTATTTTACAAGTCTCTGGTAAGAGTGTAACATCATCAGTGAAAATGTTCATTCTGTCCTGCTTTAAAACCTTAAGTTCTTTTATTAAATGTTTTGTGGTAACAGTTATGGAGTCTTGGTTTCTTATGGATTGAATAGTTCCTGAAAAGACAGTCCAGAAGTAAAACCACTTGCACTTCGTTTATTTACTTGCTGTTCTGGAAATTACAACTATTCTGATGAGGCAAGTAACAGCAGATTCAGCTACTTAATTAAATACACTTAGAGCTTAGCAATGCCATAATAACGGGGGATTAATTCTGCCATTTGAGTATATGACAATAATTCAAACAATTTAGAACAGAACTGCTCTAGAAGCTTTTCCAGGTGAAATTTTACTTCCAAGGACCTAAGATTACTCCTCCTTCTAAGGAAGGCCAAATAGGACAGCTGCTGCCTTCTCTTGTTCCAGTCCTATCCTGAAAGCCGTTGCAGAGTTCTTGGGAAGTCCTGTAAACCTGGAAGCAACATGTGTAGGACAGAAAAGCTTATTCTTTCAAAAGAAAATTTCAGTCAAGTTCTATTCCAGGAAAAGCAAAGGATTCCTCCATAGGAGAGTAGTGAGGAAGTTTTGTATCATGGCAAAATTGGTGCTGCAAGCTGGTACTGATAGAGAAGTATTTGGGGATCTTGTTACAAAAGAGATGGAACTATATTCAACTTTCAAATAATTCACAGAACAGAAGAAAATACAACAGATCCATAGATTTCTATCTGCTTATAATCAGCTACAAAAGAATGTAAACCAGGCCAACTATTAGACAAACCAGTTATTCTGCAAGTTGTGTTTTTTTCTTAGCTGATGATGGAAGAAAAGGAATTGTGGATATGAGGGAAGTCATTGCAAGATGAGAGAAGGTTTACAAGCTAATAAGTAATCTTAAAATTACCAGATATTTTCAATAGTATTAAAAGTAGTACAACAGAGTCAGTGTCACTGAAACCTGGGAGAATTATAACCCATGCAACATATAAGAAGTTTAAAGACATAACACGCTCAAAATCACTAACCATGGATGCATGTCTCTAACAAGAACATTTTTATGCTTTAAGGTCTCTAGGTAGCAAAATATAACGTACTAGTATAGGGCAACAATCAGGTAAGATGGCATCATCTCAGATGTGTGCAAAATGGACATTAGAACTTTTCCTCTGGATTCCTTTAGCACTCAAAAGACAGAGAAGTCTTTAAAACATGATTCATTTGATCTGTTTTGGACGTTTAACTTAGGGATGAATTAGAAATTCCCATTTTTATTGACTGACAACAGAAGATGTCTAGACAACTGCATCAGATGTAGGTGCTTATGCTGAGGAAGACTAAAAACATTAATCCTGTTCATATAATCTCCAGCTACTATTGCTAAAAAGCTGTAGTGATACTACAAAGTTTTCTAAAAGTTAAAGCACTTAATGATAGCTGTTTCAAAGCACTACACATAGAAAACCAAACAGGGTACACATTCCCATCATCAGTCAGAAAGTATTACAATAAGTGTTTGAACTCTATGAGGAAATCAATGCCTTATTTCACAATACAATCTCCTGTTTTAATCACATTCTTTCATTTGGATGTCTAGTCATAGTAGGTACTCACCCAAACAAAAATCAGGTAGAACTGCAGTGAAAATACTTAACTGTTTCTTGACAATGAAAAAAACACACACCAAAATTTGTGGCAAAAAAGTTAAGTTTTTCTTTTCCTTGTATGCACCAACAAGACATATATTAGCTACTGAAGCTGTGTTTGTTTGTACACTTTGACATACAGAATCTTAACAGAATTACACTCTTAGATGAAAAGGTTCTGACTCTTCAAAAACTCTTCATATGCTATATACATTTAAATACATGTCATTTGATCTCTGCAAAAATCTTCAAAATCAGTTAATCAGTTAAAGGAGTGTTTAACATAATCATAAAAGACATTCTAAAACCACCTCATTCTTTGATTTCTGTTGTTCTTCTGCCATCAGCATTAACCTGTCACTAAGTCCCTGCCCTACTTAATGACTACAGAACTACATATCTTTATGAATCACAGTAAGTCTCAGCTGTTGCTATTTGATACTGGCTTAGAATATCTTCTAAACATATCAGTACAACTTTGTTTCCCTTGACTATACCCTTCAAAATAAACAAGGGAATAGTTCTTAGACATTCCAAAACAATGGACCACTGAAATTCTATAATAAGCTCTTTGTAAAGTGCTGGGTTTATTATTTCATTTGAAGTACTGGGTGACTACAGTGGTATACACAGACTTTTCCTTCCCCATAGTTCTTCTCTGGTATCTGCTTAAATATCTCATGATTCCCAGTTGCACTAGACCATTGTTTCATTACCTTTGAATTGCTCGACACACATTATGAACACAACCATTGTATGATCGAGTGGAAAACTATATGGGAACTCATCCAACATTAGTAGCACACACAAGCATTCTTTCGTCTAAGTTTTACAAGCCCAATGAACATATCAAAGGCCTAAGTTTGTCCCTTGATACCTTTCTTAAACAAACCAGAAATTTTAGTCCCTTAGATGCACATTATTTATTATTGTTAGACTTTGACCTATTACTTGAAACTCAGAGGGATATAAAAAAGAATCATTTTTGCAAATAAAAAGCTGTCAATATTGATTACTTTACTTATAGAAATCCCTGGCTATAAAACCAAATTAAGATCAAGACAAATACAAAGCCTTACAAAGGAAAAGAGTGATTAATTATTGTTTATTATGTAATCCACATTACTTATTTGTTGTAAATGAGACCTGTTTCAGTAAAGAGCTCAAGTTAACTAAATTTAACACAAATATTTCTATAGAATCATAGAATCATAGAACTGTTAAGGTTGGAAAAGACCTCTAAGATCATCGAATACAACCATTAACTCAGCACCACCATGTTCAACATTAAACCACGTCCCCCACGTCATTATGTGCATCAAACCACTACTAATAACCTATGGTTGGAATACCAAAAGAGGTTGGTAGAAGCACAGTGGAACTCTGTGTCGTGAAAAGTCTTTCTGACAATTACTCAAAATTAACATAAGCATATAATAAAAGACAAAAAAACCCTTATTTCTCTCAGCGGAAACATGTCTTCAACTTTGAGACTGGCTTCCTGAGTGTGTCTCAGTAGATGCCAGCAAAACCTCTGTTTCATGAAAACTTGACCAAACTGGATCCCCAAAAGGCACTGGATATTTAGCAATTAGATCTCATCTGTTCAGCCAAATGTAACAAGTCATAGACTGAAAAACCAACTTGTTCCTGTACATAGGATGACAAATCTGTTTAAAAAAAAATGTTTAAAACCATCTACAACAGATCTGCTTTTTTTTTCATTTTTCTGACCCTGATCATTTTAAAGAGTCTTTTCTAAACATCCAAGAAGGCCTCTGTTTAAAACAGCCATTGCTACCGCAGAACATTGCCCTAAAAGGTCCAGTTTTACTGAAACTCAAAGCTTTCCAAGAAATGTAAGACCTATTTGTATTACCTTTCAGAGGCTTTAGCATTCAGGTCTTATTTTTTAAAAACTGAACTAATATAAATTTATAGTATTTTTTTTGTCTTGGTACCTCTTTTTTGTACTCATCTCCATTTGCTAGAAAGTTTCAAAATGCTCTATTCTTGTGAAACCTCATCATGACTCCTTTTCCTTTATCTGTGAGTCTGAAATTAACTTGACATAAATGTTTTACATATCTTTTAGGCTAAATGTGAAGTATTCCCTTATACCCATGAGGCATTCAGAAAGCTGGTAAGTTCTGCTTTCAAGGGCACTCTAAAGGAGGTTGTTAAAATTCAACACCTTGCATATTCTGATGGGAAAAAACACTTGTCCCTGACAACAAAGGAGATAAGTTGATTCAAGAAAGCTTCTCAATCTCCTTATCCATGGCCACTGAATTCCTCTTGCCAATATTTGTAAAACCAAAATTAGAAAATGTTACCAGGGAGGAAGAAAAGTATAGGAACCCAGGTCCTGTCCAAAAGTAAAAATCCGTAACCATCTGTTGTTTGTGTTACATGGATTTCACAACTGTCATCTCCACTGTGCACACCATTTCATCTTCGCAGCAATATCACCAAAACACCCACTGAGACAAAATCACAAATATTTTGAACATACCATGTGATATGTTATTTTCCAAATTAATATTTGACAAAGTCAAAATGAGGACTTGTCTATAGGTTACTTTTATGCTGTCACATAAAAAAATCCTTTTGGGGTTTGCTACTGTTTGGAAATACTTCAAACTTGAGTAACTTAAGCAATACAGAAGAAAGAGAAAGATAATAAATCCTGCAATTTTTAATTATAAAAGTGTTTTGAAAAATTATAATGCCTACTACATACACTTAGCATCTTTCTTCAAAAGAGGTCTAAAGATGCTTTTTTAATTATTTATTTAGAAATAGCATCCAGAATTTAAATGAACCTTCATAAACCAATGTCATACCCAAAAAGTTCTTTTGGGGGGAAAAAACCACAACTGAACAAAAGAAACAAAACCCCCAGACTTGGGAGTTGTCCTTGGCAATTGTCCTCGGAAAAATGACAGAAAAAGAGTTAAAGCCCAGTGAGTAAACAAACTGCTTTTTCCCTGAGGAAATCTAAAACTCAAGGTCAGCTCTGTCTGAAATCACCAGACTTGTCACATGGCTTTCATAGCTGCCACTATGGCTCCCATCAAACCCACACTGAAAGCAATGAAAACATTTTTACTGGAAACAGATAGAGAGCCCTGATAAGAGGCTCCCTAATCACCTTTGGCTGTTAATGCTGCACAAAGTGAGAGGTAAAGTTTTCAAAAAGAGAAGAATGAATTAAGAAAATTTGAGGTCAAATGTATTTATCTTTTTCTTTAGTTCCTTAATGTTTGCATGTGTTATAGCAGAAATACAGCTCTATAAGTACATGGATACATATATAGCTTATATATATGTGAATACATACATGGACACGCATTTTATAAACATATGTGTTTGTACACATACAGAAACACAGGCTGTCCTGTCAGTATCACTCAACTAATTCCATTTTATCCCAGCTTCTGTCCTCCAGCAAGTCTGGTGGTCTCAGTCTCAGTCCCCTGGGTGTAGGAATCCATCACAAAACCATCACCCTTAATTTAATGCAATTGACAGTCTCTGCTCAAGAGAGGCAGAAGGAGTTACCATGGAGACTGAACTACTGCTCTTCTCCAGAGGAAGCTTTTATCAAGCACGGGCTGAACAGTAGAGGCTGTGCAACCTTGAGGCTTGTAACCTTAATCACATCACAGTATATCTTGCTTTTTGGGATGGCTTTTTAGTAAACTCCAACAAAGATCCAGGAGATGGGTTGGAGGGGTGGGGAAATGAGGAAGAGAGAGCTTAAGAAAACAAACAAACCAATCCCTCCAAACACAACAAAAACCAGGATGTAAGTGTATATTGTGCCAGATTGAGAGAGAAAAGGATTTTCATATTAATTTGATTTATCAGATCTGTCACCTGTGCCTAGCGCTTTCCTAACAGGGTGAATGCTGTGCTTGACCTATTTGCTGGAATTAACCAGGACTGCAGGAGACCATATGGATTGCCAGATGGTCTGCTATAATTTAATGCCATTTATTCTAAGTATGAAGTAAGTGATAAACATAATTAACATTCTTTTAGCTCCTTACTGGATGCCTTTTATTGATTTCTTTTTTTTTTTTCCTCAGGCATTGAAAGGTAAGTTAATATCTTGTTGCTGAAACACAGATGCCAGCTAATTACTGCAAGAGGCTGCAACCTCTAAAGCAAGAAGTGCCTGCACAGACTCTAACTTATTCAGTGACCCCAACGGGGTGATTAATAAGTTGAATGCTAAGCTCTAATGAGGATGGCAGAACTTAGATGTTTCCAGGTTACCTTAATTAGTAGTATGATGAACAGTGTTCATTGCAGATGTACATATCACACTTCATAGTAAACAATACACCTTGTACTCATGGCCTGAATAAGTACGTCACATTGCAGCACATGAAATATGAAGGAAGAATCAAACCATTTTCAGACAATAAAAACAATGAAGTGACTTCCTTCAGAAATGTTTTTCCTGATAGCTATTTCATATTCTGCCAGTGATTGTCTCAATGGCCTATTTTTTAGGAAGTAGTCCTAGAGAAGGTATGGCTTCAAAGAGTGTTTATATCAGGCAGGGTCGTCATTCTCAGCATTTTAAAATCACGAGTCTGTGACGAGATATCCAAACAACTTTGCCTACTGTTCCTCTGCTGTTAATCTTCATAGTGACTGGGGTAGGTGTTATCAGAATGAATAGCAAATAATTTCATAATTTTTAATGGCAATGTACAGATGAAGTTAGTATGCTGGTATTCTGAACAGTAAAAGAAGTATTAAAAAAAAAGGCTAAATCCTTTGTATTTTATATAAAAAGTTGTGCACATTGAATCTCACAGATAAAAATGACCACAGCTAAATGTCCTGAGATTTGCATCTGCACTGTTAATAAAACCCAGGTGAACTTTGACCTGACAGAAACAGCATAAATTAAATGCTATTCAAAGACCATAACAAAACAGCACCTGCACTATATAAAGTAAACCTGCTTCACATGATTAGAAGAGACCAGGTCAGCAAGTCACAGCATAGTAAAAGCAGCAAAAAACTCCAGCCTTTCAACACTTGCTTTTCCCGTGTTCCAGATGAGTTCAGCACTTGTTCAGGGGCCTCCACAGCTGCAAGTAACACTCTACAGTGCATGTGCTGATGCATCCTTAAGAAACAGATACATTAGAGGGGACCTGAATGTGATGGGACATACCTGGCCTTTTATTTCAGTCTTCTTTGCACTGAGTTACTTCTTCACCTGGTGAATCACTTGCCTATTGTTGCCAATCCTATAAAATCCTTTATATTTCTCTACTAGTATATGAATAAAAATAGATCAAAATATCTGAACAGGAAGCTTTTGTTGATATCGATTCCCCTTGTCAAGATGTGTTTCTGTGACTGCCAGCAATTGAGAAAAGATACATTTTTCCATCTCATCACCTGAAAAATACTTACCTGAGGTGCTTAAGCTAATGCTGTGCTGGCTTCAGCTTCATTATTACAGTCAGAGGGGAAAAAGAGGTACTTAGGGAGAGCAACTCAGGTAGCCTTAATTCCTCTCTGTAGGAACATTCCTCCCTTCCCTGACTGCTAAATAATTTGGGGCCATGCATGTGTCAAAATTCAGGGAGGATGAAAGCAGGGATAAAATATTACCATGCTATGAGACTTCATGCACCCTTCAATAGATCATTTGTAGGACCTGATAATACTTTGCTGTTACACAGATATCAGTTCTGAAGAATACTGGAGTGATTAAAGAGTGATTAAAGAGTTTCAATCTCAATACGCTATTGGCACAATGTTTTCAGTTTCTATATATATAGATTTATACGTACGTACATATACATAAACACACATTTATAAATCTATGCATTTAATTACTCCATTATTGCACATAGTCTGAGATGTTTCAGGTGTTTACCTCATAACACCAAAAGAAAGGGAAATGCCAGATCTATTGCCTGAACTAATTTCTTATTCAGACCTCTGGACTGCCCGAATAAGTGTTTAGCCTAAGCAGCTAGCTCTCAACAATACTTAAAAAAGAAAAAAAATTCTGAAAAAATGAAGAAACCAAGCAGAATTTAACAAGTTAGTCTTTGGGGCTGATAGACACAAAACCTGTCAAAGCAGGTTTGACACTTAGTTCGTAAACATAGCTTTATACTTTAAAATCCTTTTTCATCTGTCTTGTTCTTTATTTGCTTGCTCGCAAGAAAAAAGATATCAGAGAATTTATGTTCACTGTTCAGTCCCAAAAATAAGATTGTCTGCATCTTAGCTGTCATACAGATGGCTTGTTTGAAACATCACTCTTGGCCTAAATGGAAAGTAGGATTTTAGGACAAATAGGGAGAAGGTGTAAAATCCCTGACTACAGAGGAATACCTGTGCCTGACTAATGAACCCTCATTGCCACAATAACTTTCTGTGATTAAGCTCCATCATCAGATATACTGAAAGATCTCACCAAGGCAGTGAAAATTAACCAAATGTACCCCCAGACCCAGATGAAGTTACTTGAGCATTGATTTGTTGGAAAAATTATACTCTCAGAAATTGTGAATTTGGGGAAAAATTGCAAAATACAGTTAGGTAGAAGAACAAAGAAAAGGCCCTAAGGGGAAAAAACACTTTAAGACCATAGGAAAAAAACCCAACCAACCAATGATATTTACGAATTTCACAAATCTCTTACCTCCTGCATACATGACAGCCAACATTATCGATGATATCCAAGCTATCTCACTATAAGATGTGTGGAAGATTTCTTGTATTTCTTTGAAGAACACCGTGATGGCTTTGGGGAATGCATAGGAAAATCCAATGGAGATAAAAGCCCCAAAGACCACAACCCATCCCCAGCCTCCATCAGGAGGTGGGTAATCTGGCGCTCCTGTTGCTGGTGGCATTTTTTTGGTCTCTATCTCTTCTCCAACTAGGCTGGAAAAGAAGAAAAGAAACAGGTGTTTAGTTTTGCCTTTTTTCCATATTAAACTACAGTATTCAATCATCATCTGCAGGGATTATCACGAGTCCTCAGAGCAAAGACCAATTTCCAGCTTTCATAGAATCATGGAACAAAAGTACCTGCTTTTAGAAGCAAAGCTGTTCTGCAAAAAGATTTGTGGCAAGAATATTTCTAATAGCCTGTTCAACATGTGGCAACTGTTACAAATCACTGATCTCAGTCACTGAAGTTGTATTTGCAATTATTCACTTTTTGGAAAGTGATAAGTTTGTGTGAGTTAATTTATGTAGCTCTAACATCTACAGTACGGATGGGAAACAATGAGAAAAAGTTACATTAAATTATAACTAAATGCTATTGTGTTAGCAAGTTTTATTGGTACCTCAGCAAAATCATCAGCAACAACAGAAAGGATCAAATTGCAAACAACTGAAAAGCAGATCCTAAGCAGAGATTTAAAATTCCCTGTGTATCCATAAGTAAATACAAAATGTTAAAATTCCATATTGTACTCTTGTGTTTTAATATTTTCATTTTCATATTAGTTATGTTGATATTATTTGCAGGAAGAAAGTGGAACTTGATGGAGCTAATTTTGCTGTTTCCACATGTCAGAATACATCAGGAAGCCTTTCCCTAATAAACCTCACAAGCTTTCCACAGCTATTCTCTAATTTAGAATTAACCAATAAGATGCCAACAGAGCGATATCTTGCAGAGTTTCTGAGATGTGTAGCCAACACATTCAGGCAGCTCAAGAAATCATAGGTAATCCACATAAAACTCATAAGGCCTGAAATAAATGTCATCCTGTTAATATCATCTTCATATCTAAAACCTTAAGTTTTCTACATTCTGCATCTCCTTTTTAGAAAACATGTAGTGATAATCCATTTTTTAATTCTGAGATTTTTCCACTATCAAATCCCTTTATTATTAAACACAGTCCTGGAGTCCACTGTGTTTTCTTCTCTGTAATCCAGCCTACACAGACAGCATAAACTGCAAATTCTTCCTTCCTCTCTCTTTCTTTCTCAGGCATTTAGACAACTTCTTATTCTTGACTGGTCTCCTGCTGTACCAGTGTCGAAAGCTGTGGATGATAACAGTGTTTAAGTTGCTGTTATGCTTATGATTACCAGCAAGTCTCTACGTGATTTCTTCTGTGCCACTTACAGCATATTCCAATTTCTCGCAGTAAACTGCATTAGCAGCGGGAGTGATATGATTACCTTAACAAAAACTGAAAAACTAACTGTGTCAGCTTATATTAATCTCTTGGGATAGTGCCTGGAGTACTTTCAGGCTAAATGCCATGTAGCACTGCATGTAATATATGCCACAAAACAAGCAAAGTGTTGCTTTGAGATTACCTATGACTAGGTGATAGAATCCCAGTGTACTTCTGATTCTCCACTTTACTTAAGATGACTGTAGATATCAGCTACAATCTGATGTAGCTGGCAGACCTTTGGGGTGAAGCTAAATCGAGGACTAAAACATCTGACTTTTATGAAAGATTGAAAAAGTCCAGGTAGTTTGACTTCTGTACCATACAATTGAGATTTGCTGCTGGCAGCAATAGGTATCTATTTCTCTGTACACAGAACATATAAATTTTTTTATGCACCTGTCCAAAAAGAACCTCTGGTATGTTACTTTGTTTCTGCTTATCCTAGTTTCAACTTAATATTAGTTCACCAAAATACATCAGAGAGGAAAACCTGGGCCTGCCACAAAGAAAAGTTGGACAAGTAGAAACAATTCCAGTTGCTAAGATTTAACTTTGGCAAAGTAGTTAAACTAGTTTGGTTTTTGCTAATCAGGACCCATAGATGGAAGAGTATCTCAGAAAGCCCACTATGACTTAGAGTACACATAACAATGATCGATTGCATTCAAAAGCACAAACCTCAAACTGGCAGGAAAAGCAGAACTGTTTTTGAGTTAAGTGACAGTAAACAACAAGAGTTTGCTATCTATCCCAGAAAGCAGTTGTTTTGCTCATCTGAGAAAACTTTTGGTTATTTCATGAAAAAAAAGTTCAACTATTGTTTTCGTACACTTCAAAGACTTGAGCATATTTGTTTTCATATTTACTATTCAGATGTCAACACTTCTATTGCTATTACAAATTTTTGTAATGGCAGACAACATCAACACGTTGCTCTTCACAAAAATGGAAAGGGTTTATCAATTTATTGAGGAAGCACTCCTTTTCCTAAAAATAATACACAACCACTTTGAAAAATCACGGCCACCATATTAGTCAAAAGAATGTTGAAGATTCCTGAATATCACTAATGAACCAGTGCTTTGGTTGGTTCATTATGCCCCTTAGGGCATAAGAACAGGCTCTGTTCTCTGTTCTCAGTTCAGTGTTTTCCTCCCTTTAAATGCTTCCCAGTAAATTGAGAAGGCATTAAGGAGCCAAGCAAAGGGGCATTGGCTGCTCCTGTTCCTCAGCCTAGAGGCTAACTGCTTCAAAGCCCACTGAAATGGCCCAGTCTGCCAACCTGCACTGGGCATTACACTGTCACGAAGAAGAGCCTGGATCATTGTATCTCACACCTCCTGTTTATCCCACAGAGTAGAGTTAATAATAGCTTCCCTGATATTCATTTATGATCATCCTGGCCAATTTTAGCTCCAGTTAATAAAAGGTGAAGAGGAAAGTTTGTACCAAGAGGAAAAAAAGTATTCATTTTGTCAGAAATATCAAATCCAGCATCTCAAACATTCCTTACCTGTTCAGGAGCTAAAGCAATACTCTGCTGTAAAATCTGCACTTAATATCCCTGAAACTGAATCCCTCCTAAAGAAATCTAGCCCATTAATATACCTAGCTCTAACCTAAGCCTAACTAGTAAGATTTGAGTAGTATAGGGAGTATTCAGACAAGTGCAAAATCCATCACCAACCAAATCAAAACAGGATTTTACATGAGTGGATATAAATGTTAATAAAGGAAGAGGCAGGAGATGAAGGAATGAAGCAGTGACAAGCAAAATGCCTTTTCAGAACTCTTAGTTTATTATGGGCTGTGGAGAATAAAATGAAGTATGTTAGAAATCATAAAAACAGAAATGTGTGATGATGTTAATGTGAAGAACATGGTGCCAGACCAAAAGAAAAAAAATAAAAAGCAGCACTTGAGTAAATGAAGGTCACCACCAGTGTTTTTAGTCAGTCATATGAATTCCATCATGTGCTTAAAGCTAGCAAGCGAGCACTGCTCATACCTATGCCTTTATAGGCAAGCAGTGGGTGAGGAATGCTCCCTGCTCTCTGCCCAGAAAAGCAGTGGGGGAATAGTGACTGAAGTGTGTCCTGAGTGAGGCCATTAATCTCCCTTTTTTCTGTTAGATACACAGAGATTGCTCAGCCCCTACATACCCTGACTCAGACAGTGCAGAAGGATTTTCTCCTAAGCTCTTTCTAGTTCCCCAGTATAAATCCCATTTATGTAAGCAGTGAACAAGAACATTGCTTACTGTAGTAAGAGCTGTGTGTGTCTACTAAGAAACAATAGGAGAGAGCCAAGAGGGTACTTTTAAAACATCTGATATGCAATATTTTCACTGTGTAGTTTTCAGCACATTTGAACTTAATTAGGCATATGAAAACTAGTGAATGAAAGAGAGAAAGAGAATAGGAGGGAAGGGGGAAAGAGAGGGAGGGAGGAAGGAAGGAAGAGAAAGGAAAAGAAGGGGGAAAAGAAAAAAAAGAAAAAAGCATCAAACAAACAACAAGGTCAAACTAAGAGCAAATGCTACAGACAAATAATGTATCTTGATATCATGCACCGTAGACTTCAGTCAGTTATAATCAACCTGTTCAAACTGCTCTTGTATCAATGCTTCATTAATATTCTGCAGTTGCCAGCTGCCCGAATCAGCTATCAATAAAACAGCTTGTCAAAGACCCTTCTAAGAAGGGGTTATGTTGCTCTCTTGTTTGCAGAGACTCTGATTTTACTGGGAGATTTAGTTTTGTTTTTTTGCATATTAGAGTAACTGTTTGCTTTCCAGCTTAGATTTTGTCTGCCTTGTCCTGAATGTGCCCCATCATCACTTGACTCAGCAGCCATTTGTTCCAAAGTAAAAGAGCTGGCATGTGAAAAATCTGTCCCCAGTTGCTGTAGGATAGTGCGAATACTTGGCTTGAGTGCACTGCACACAGTGCACAGTTCCAAACAGTAAGCCAAGAACCACAAACAGCTTTGCAATTTTGAGCAGTCTTGTAACATCCCTATGGGCTGACTGAGAAGTATCACCCACTTTTAGACATGGGAAACAAATGTAACAACAGGCTAAGTAACATAAGTCTTGTCCCAAATCAGTGGCAGAGCTGGGGTATGGACTAATGCCCAAATAAACTGTGAGCTATGACTAAGATTTTTATGCGTGTTTTAGAATCTCATTAAGTAGCAAATTCAGATTAATTGTAGTGCTTATACTAGAGTCAGGAGCACAGGTAGGGTACAATGTTTGTTTTATAGGTTTGAATAGTTTGCTGCTCCAACTTACCTTTAACAAGTGTTAATTACAGTGCTGTATTTGAAATAAATTATTTTGTTTTAGCATTAGTAAAATAATGAGTTATATAGGAATTATACTCCTATAAAAGATCCTTGCTTAAAAAGTGCAAAATTTCCAATTTCCTTGTGTTGATTAACAACTCTTTAACAAATTCCAAGATGGCAGAATAACACGTATCATCTCATTGGTACCTAGCCTTAAAGAATCGATTAATTTTCCTGAAAGAGGAAAATAGTCTTCATTTTGTCTGTATTCAGAGATTAAGGGGTATGTGATGAATGAAACTCAGGCAGATGAAAGATATAGAGTTTGACTTGACTGCCTTTTTTCCACTAGGGTCTCGCCAGCTGGACAAATACACTCCATGTGACACCAAAGCTGCTAAAAATGTGCCTAGCCTACCTAGAATTTTAGAAAGATGCTGGGTTTTGTGAAGCTTCTCCAGCAGGCTTCAATCAAAGGATCATGTCTATGAATGCTTTCCAGACTTCTATGTGACAATAAAATAAATATTAAAATATATTTATGAAGATTACGTTAGGATTTTCTATTCTTGCTAAAAGCCTAGGCAAAAAAACCCCAAAACAACAAAATCACCTGCTTTACTTAATTTTAAAGTCTATTTCACTTCAGCCTTAAATAGCACAATATCCAACAATATTAAAAATCTTACTACAAATATTTTAAGCCTAAAGCTATATCTTATTGAGAAAAAAAATCAAACTTTTTCTTTCCTGAAGAGGAGATGAAGGAATATGGAGTTATTTGCAGTTAAGAGTAAGAATCAGTATTGCAATATATTTTTTAACTCACTGAACCAGTAACAAGACAAGTGCTTGAAGACAGTGTGGGAAAGTAAGAGCTCCTCACACATCCAAAGCAAACATATTCATATCATTGTTCCAACTGTCTAGAAGGCTAACAGAGGCAGGCTCTGTGGAGGGAAGCAGAAAGAAGGGAAAGGCACATGCTTTAAGACAAAAATAAATTAACAATCCAAATAACTCTTTCTTCTTAGGGCCTGGCATTTTAATAGGCTGATTCTTAGTAACAGCATCAACTGGGCAGATGATCAGATGTAAAAGTAAAAACTGTTTGCTAAACAAGGATGATTACAGATGTGAGGTCCTGATAGCTGTGGGAATATGGGAAGGTCTAACTCACTTTTACCAACAAGACTGGAAAAAAGGCACATCATGTAATTCCTTCTTCCTGTTTGAGGACTCAAAATAGGATTACTGAGACAGAAGTGATCCCTGTAAGATAGTGCCCTATCAAAAACAAAAACATACAAATTATGCTGTTATTGTAATTAAAATTGCATTTGCACTAGGGCCCTACTTCCTCATGGTTTAAACAGAAACTGAAGCTAAAACTTATCACTAAGTCAGTCAGTGAGGCTTTTACAGTACTGGAAGGCCCATCTGAAAAAATTATATTGAAAATATATTGGAATTGCTACAACATTTAAATCAGATTTTGAGCACTGCTGAGTCAGTAGTGAGATGACTACTGTAATCTGTCAAAACTAATATTAGTGTAGCATTTATAATTAATTTGATTTTTATTGAGGTTTTGTTGGGTTTGGGTTTTGGTTTTGTTTTTTTGTTGGATTTTTTTTTTAAACTTTGTATGTTGTGCTTCCACATTCTCCTGGGGAACCATTATCTGTATTCACAGTCACAGTCATGAGTTGGACTTCCATTCATGTCTTCTGTTATTATGTTTTTTCACCTATTTTAAGGGAAACCTAAATGATTGGCTTACTCTGGATGACAAAATACCTACTTGACTAGAGTTAAGTGAAATGAATTCCGACCAAAGTGATTGCAATTCTGTTTTAATTACTTCAAAGAAACAGTCAATACAATATCTAGCCCAAAGAGGTTGGCACTCCACCCAAATTGAGGTGCACTGAAATTAAATGTTGATGGCTAAATTGACAATGCCAGTGATCCCGTCTGAAGAATTAATCAGTTTTAACAATAAGTTGATTGAAGTTGATGAAAAATTCTGCAGAACTGAAAAAAAAATAAACAGCCAAACCAATCACCCTTTCAAAAAAAACCCAAACCAAAACTTTGTTCTGCTGTTAAAGAACTAGTTTTAATAAGCTCAGCTAAACACGTCCTTTACAAGTCAAAGTCTTAGCTCTTTGTACTGCAAGAGTATTGATCCACTTATTAATTAATTTCTAAACCACTTGTACCTTCTTTTAAATTCTAGCACTTCTCCCTCATATTTAACTATGGTAGTTACCAGCTTTACAATTTGAAGATGCTTAATGTTTTTAACTCTTTATAGACCAATTTTTAACCATTTTTGGTAATATTTGCCTTTGCACTTCAGCACATTCATCTTCTCTAGAATTCACATTGAATAAATGTTATAAAAAGAAGAATTCTATAAACTTTATCAAAGTTACTATGGGCTCTTGAGATTAGAATCCAGCCCCTGGCTATCTTCTCTGCTCTAGTATTATGGCCCAGCGTACTTTTTGTGTACGTCCTACCACTCGTCTAAATCCTGGCCTGGAAGCACCATCTCACACATAGTGGGAAAATATTTTTCTTCTATTCTCGTGCAAACACATGATTCCCATGGGTGGAAATAGTTACTAATGCTTAAGTCTCAGTGACAACTTAGATTATATAATAGGAAGTAAACTGATCTGGATTCTGTTCCTAAAAGCATATGACGGGGAATATATGGCAGGCCAAGGCTGGAAAATAACTCCAGACAGCAAAAGTTTATACAGGGTTCACATTTCATTTATTCCTGCCAGCTTGGAAACCGTTACTAGTTTAAGAATTTTTTCTATATTATTAATAAAATGGAAAAACTTATGAACACTTCTGATGACATAGTCTTTCAGAAGTGTGAATTGGGAAAGTAATGAGTTATAAAACATTTGTTAGCAAAGTTACAGTTAGCTTAGGTACTATATAGAAAGTTATATAAATGAGGCAAAAAGGAAAAGGGCAGAGCTACCAAAACTTACAACGAGGTCAATAGCTTTTAAAAGAAATTACTTGGTGACTATGGCATCTTGGAAAAAACAGAGTTTCTGCAATTGTGGGTATCCAGTCTAAAAAACTCCCCAGGATCTAGGTCATAAGACACTATTCAATTAATGTAGATTTTTAAAACCATGTGACAGCAGAAGAAGTAAGCCATCTATTTGTATGAAATAAAATTAAAAACATACAGACAATTCTAACTGAAAAATCCAACTGATTCAGCTGCGCCTTTAAAGGCTTGATGTGTGAGCTCTTTCTGCCAGTAAAAGTTAAAATGTGAGCCATTGATTCCAAGCACAATATAGCCAAAAAATAAATTAATCCAGAAATCCTTCTAGAATTACTAAAACATACTAGGTTAGCAGCTAGAAAGAAGGAAAGAAAGAAAGAAAGCAGGAGAGAGAGAGAGAGAGAGAGAAAGAAAGAAAGAAAGAAAAAGAAAGAAAGAAAGGAAAAAAGAAAGAAAGAAAGGAAAAAAGAAAGAAAGGAAGAAAGAAAGAAAGAAAAGAAAGAAAGAAAGAAAGAATATCATCCAACAGAATTCAGTAGACATATACATTTTTTTATACATTTATAAAAGCATTTTTGAACTGAATCAATGTTAGCTTTATAAAACAAAGTGGAATAATTTTAAAAATGGCAACACTTTTAATCACAGACATATCTAACTGAGAATTTTCTCAAGCCAGAGACATTAATTTTCATTTGATTAATCTCATGACCACTAGCCATGTTATTCATGGCTCTGAAAAAGCAAAACATGACAGCAAGGTTTACTCCTCTCTCCAACTGTCTCCAGTTCCAGGCACATAGATAATAATGCAGATATGGTAACACAGTGCTCATGTTTGAGGCCAACCAGGGGCCATCCTTGAACATGCACTTGCCATTTCTTCAGTGCAGAAATCAGATGTTAATAGCACCTTGAGGGCTGCACAAAGGAATGTAACATTTCTAACCACCTAACATTAAAGTTGACAGCAATGTCCAGCACATTCAACTTGCAGCCTTTCTTATGTTGATATTTATGCTGGTAAAGTTGATAATAGAAGGTCTATTCCTATTTGACAACCCATAACTTTGAGCAGACACTAAACAAAGGGGGAGGCATACATTTACACGGGACAGTGTAATACTACAGAGGTACACTTGTCATCTCTTGATGACTAAACACGTCTAGAAGGAAGAGATTAGCTATGTTTCCCCAGTATCTCTTTGAGGCAACGTAGCTCTAAACGAATATCATGGCATTGTGCTATGTAAAATAAGTACACATACGATGTTTATTTACCCAGTCTGGAACATGATGATAAAAAATTCATTTGAAGTATGTACCAAAACTAATATAATTTAGGCAATGGCAATGTTCTAGCATAAACAAATAGAGGGAAGGAAGAAGTTATGATTGTATTTGATTTCCATAGGAAGGAAGAGGATGTTTAATTACAAACTTACTATGTACTTTGTCCAAGTGTTAATGAGATGACCTGCTGATATATATACAAAACAACTTTAAAGATCAAGATGGTTTAATCAAATTCTGACATGTATTCCTCTACCCATTGTAAGAAATTGAACATGGGGAGATCAAAAACTCTTTCTTGACTATTACGGAGGACACTTTTTCCTAACACAGTAAGTACACAACACCCAAAGAGTACAACACACTGCTGTCCTCTCAGAATGTAGTTCTACAATGCTACAGCAAAAACAACCTTCAACTAATTTCCAACAAGCTTTAGAATTTATCAAGAGTTTAATATTAATCATATTGTTTATACATGTATCATTTGCAACTTTTTTACTCTGCCATTTACTAAACCCTCACAGAATGCCCAAATATATACACAAAGTCTGTGGTTCTGCTCTGGTGCAGTGGCACTGAAAAGTTTTTTAGTGCTTGTCAATAGACTCAGAAGAGATGACCAACCACTGCAGGATGCACAAGCGCTAGATAATTCTCAAACCCCTTCTTTCTCATGCTGACATCAACAATTTCTGAAGAACCTAGAAACCAATTTTTTTTTCACATTTTTGGTCATATTTTCCATATTTGAACCTCCCATTACAGATTTTCCATTTAATGCCAGCACTGTGCATTTAACTTAATAATATCTATTTCCCCACTTTGCAGTGGGAAACATAAGCCTTCTGGAACATAAGCCTTTTGACCAGAACTTACCAGGTATCTCAGCCTGGTATGAAAGTGCTCCTTCAAACATTAAGACAAGAGGAACTCCATTTCTTACTATGGACAAACCAAACAGACCACTGTCTGGGTTGCAGACTCAAAAAGCAGACCTGAAAACCTAAGCCCTGAAGTGCAACAGCCTGCTAATTACAGGATATGAAATTGCTATTGCATTAATTTTGTTTTAGCTGGCAAATTTGTCTTTTTGCTTGACAGAGAATACAGGGTAGCATTGCTTCATTTCTCAAAAGCAACCTGATAAATCCACTACAAAAATTTGGTTTTGTTGATTTATGCTGGACTCTAACTGTAAAACTTCTCCCACATTGCAAAGTGCTTTGCTCTGTATAACCCTTCTTTGCCAAAGCACTGCCAACATAAAGACTCACAAGTGTCAGCTTTTACATTTCTATATCACACACAGAATCACAAGGAATATGCTGAGTTGCAAGAGATTCACAAGGATCATTGAATCCAGCTCTTAGCCCTTCACAGAACCATCCCCAAGAATCACACCATCTGCCTGAGAGTATTGGTCAAATGTTTCTTGATAACATAATACTCGTTATTCTCATTATTAAGAATCTAGATCAAAAGAATTCAAAACCTCAAAATTTCACTATAATAGCTATGTAGAAACAGCAATACAGTTTACAAAAATATATAGCAAATGAAACAAGAAATACAAATATCTCCGTGGCATTTTCAAGCTTCCAATTAGTAAAAGGGTACAGTAAAAATATTCACAGACTTGTTAAATCATATTTACCTGGAAGCTTAATAAATCAAGCTCAAGGTATATCGAATGTAGGGCAATGAGCACATCAATCTAAGAAAAAAGTCTATTGTCCCTTTCAGGACAGAAGTTTAATCAGTTCAGAGGCAAAAGAGAGTTGTGGTTTTCCTTGTGAAAAGCAGATATATGCACACATTTGGTTGTTTATATGATTTCTACTAAAGGCCAAACTTTCTACGTGCAAATTTGTTCATAATGTGTAAAGACATGCACAGCACACTCCACATACCTATTCATTTTGTCTAGGAAGTGGCAGTGGAGTTTTGTAAATCTCAAGGTTTTTCCTTAAGAATACAAGAATTCACAGTCTAAGCATTATAGTCCACTGAAGATTACTCCTTCAGTTTTCAAGACAGTAATCTTCTTTGAGTACAGAACACCGAACTCTGGAGTTTATGTGCTTTTCTAAAACATTTAAAGACACCTCTTTTACTCATTTCCATTGAAATCTCAAACTATTATCCTACCTATGCATAGGTATGCATAGACTATGCACAGACTTCCTATATAGAGATTTTTACATACAACTGACTTCAAAGCAGAGTAAATGGATTTAAATTCCAAATCCATGTTTCTAATTGTTGTTTAGCTAAATCCTTTCTCAGTCTGCAGAGGAAACAGCAACCACCTTCTGAGATGACTGGGTTTAAGTATGTTTTTTTTTTCTTTGCAGATTCTTCTCCAAACACACTTTTCAATATTTCTCTTACCTCTCAGAATATTACTAGATACTCTGTGAGCTGTTCCCAAGAGGAAGTTGTACTTGTTGTAATCTGATTCAAGCATAAAATCTGTTCAACCTTAGCATTATTATTCCCTTTTCATGATATTTTGCAATTTGAATATTAAACATGGAATCTGGGATTTGCCCTTTTTTTTTTTCTTCCCTGTAAGTTATGCATTATGAGATTCATCAGTCAACAAAATGTTTTTAGTAAAAAAGAAAGGTTGGGGAAAATCAACACTGCCCTAATGAGCTCCAAATGAATCTGTATGGCTTTTGTGTGTGGAAAAAACATGGGTTGTTTCTTTCTCTTCTCCCTAGTATAGCTTACTCATTCAAAAACCATGTCTGTAAAATGCCACATATATTTATCTCACTGTTTACATCATAAAAGAAGCACATGATGGAAAAACATACCTAAGCTGTGGTTTTGTGCCTGTGCATCTCAGAACATGTACTTATGAAATGAAATTTGAAAATCTGCTACGTAGGGTTAGCTGCATTCTTGCACGTACTTGCAGTACATATACATTACAAAATAGCTATTATCATTATCTACAATGCTGTGCATATTTTAAATGGCAAATTAGCACTAAGCACTGTTTCATTTTCCACTAATCAAGAGAAAATATTTTTCTAGCATCATCCCTAAATAAGACTACTTTAGGATTTTTTCATATGCCAGTTCATAGTTGTTTTTTTTTTACAACTATTTAAAAGAAAACAACATAGACATGCAAAGATGATGCAAAAATTCTCTACATAAATGAATAAAAAATATTTTCTAATATGCACTTCTTCAGTTATATTTCTGGAAGAGACAGAGTGGTGATTCCATACACCAGTTCAATAAAAGAGCAGGAAAACCACAGCATATAATGCAAAAGTCTGATTTTTATGTATTTTTGCCACTTCTCACACCTCACATTTGAACACGCAGGTGGTGGTTTCTAACAAGTGGATGTTTACGTATCCATGTCCTGCAAAATAAAATTAGTGCTCACTGAAACTAAAAAAACAACTCCCTTGAACTTCATTTGGATTTGACAATTACTTCTGAGATGGAAAGCTGTCCCCCAAAAAATAAAAGATTAAACCTTTTTTAAATAGAACAGGTACTGTAATAATTGGATTTTTCTTAGATATAAAATGAACAGATTGAAGCTCTACACTTAGAATATTTGTTCTGTTATCCTGATTTTGTACTATTAGAGAAATCAAACATAGAGCTACAATATAGTTCTAAATAAGAGAATTGGACCAAAATTGTGTCCAGAAGCACTATAAAAGAGAAAACATACATAAATAAATGAACCACCCATCACTCCTGTCATGTAAAGCGGCATGGCTTCCGTGATCCAGAAAAAAAACATACAAAACACAGCACTCATCTCCTTTGATGCACATAGGATAAAATTACATGTAAAACAGATACTAAAGCAATACTTTGTTAGATTCAAGCATAAGACTGAGTGATTACTCATTACTTAATGAATAGTAGATGTATTTCAGACCAGTGGCTGGATAACCTAATACAAATCGTGCTGTTATAAATGCTCCTGTTTATCCTGATATCAAAAATATCAAGATACCCCCCACCCCCATATATTACAACTATCTGCATATTTCATTGCTATGGGTTGCTCTTATGTTGCTCATATGTTAATGAGAATACTCTGGAATTATTTAGTTGATTTGGTTTCTTTTAGCTATAATAAAAACATTTACAAGTTAACAGTTTGAAAGAAAATCTTTGCATACGGTATATATATCTCTAAAAACCTAAGAAAGTGAAATAGGACAACAACCTCTGTCAATAATGATTATATAATGTCAAAAAATTATTCAAAATTGTGAAAATTACTTAGACATAGTAATGATGTTGACATAAGATAGAAAAAAAAATTATACTTGGGCCTCTGTCCTATTCACATAAGGAAAAAATAACTTACAGTTACATACTTCAGATACACTATATCTCTACAAGTCTTTTTAATGAAGCTATGCACAGCTTCACCTTCCTTT
Source organism: Cephalopterus ornatus (assembly GCA_013396775.1). Taxonomy (NCBI): domain Eukaryota; kingdom Metazoa; phylum Chordata; class Aves; order Passeriformes; family Cotingidae; genus Cephalopterus; species Cephalopterus ornatus. The sequence goes on along the minus strand of VZRE01000154.1, from coordinate 122,122 downwards.
AAGAAAACTATTTTTTTGTCTGTAACAAAGCAAAATGATGGTTTATTTAATATGTCCTACATTCCTGCTCTGATGCAAAATAATGTAATATTACTCTGCCATTTGCTGTCAAGTAACTAAAAAATCATTGGTAATTGCCAATAAAGCATTTGAAATAAAGTGCTAATTTAAGCAAAGCAAAGATGGCTCTATGGCGTATTTTCACCATGGGACTGACATAAAATGGCTCCTTTACAATTTGAGATGGAGTCTTTATTCTTTTTGATTACAAATTAAGATATATTTTATTAACAAACCATTATCCAAAATAGTATTATTATCTGCATTCCAGGATATTATGCTTCACAGAAGAATGCAACATACATAAATTTAAAAATAATTAGCTGCAGATTTTTTTTTCTTCTGGATATCAATACTGTGTAGCTGAATGGGAAAAATAATGTTTATTTTTTAAATAGGTTGATGCACCCAGCACAAGAAACATGGAACAAAGAGATGTTTAAAGTTTTCAAAGCTGAAAGAGCTAATGTACACCTTGAAACATAATTCCACCCCACTACGAGTTGATTGGTTTGTATCAAGTTGATTGACACATTTAATTCCTCCTTTTTTGAAGCTTCTTGCTTTTCCATAGATTTCACTGTATTTATGCTTTCATCTTAACGATGAATTTTTCATCATCTGTTTTTATCTGTGAATATAAAAATAATATAAAGTATACACCTGCCTATTTTTAACTATATGCCTGACACAGAAGCACTCTCTTCTAGTCAAAGGCAATGACAGGTTTCAGGTGACCTGTACCCATTCTCTCATTCTGCACCAAATTTTTCTTCTAATTTTACGCAAGACTTTCATGTCTCAATTCATCAAAGAGCTTAATAATGTGCACACACCCATTTGTATTTCAAACAAAACATTTAGGCTCAAGACTTTTGCAAGGTGGTTGTTGGTTACAGGTATCTAATGTTTGTAGTGGAAAGACAATCACTTCACGAAAATCTAAAATGTACATATCCACCTCCAAAGCAGCAATTTCTCATGCTTAGGCTACATTTTGTTAGTATTTGCATTTTCAACAGCCAAAAGAATGTGGGAACATTTTCTCCAAAATAGAGCAATTTTATCAAGATGAACTGACAACGGTGTCCTGAACAGTCTCAAAACTGAAGTCGTCTCCTGAAATGGAAAAGATGTTGGCTAGAATCTTCTTCCACAGAAAGCAAACTTGAACATTACTAAATTTTCTGATCGTTGTGCAAGTGCCCAAAAAGGAAGTACCGGTGTTACTTAACAGTGTGACCACCTATTGACCAGGTAACCTCTGAAACGTAGAACAGACCAGACCTACCAAATGACCTCATGTTACTTACTTAAAAGACTCCAATGGAAGTAAGACATCCAGAATAATAAAGGCTGGGGCATTTCTGAATGTGCTAGACATGCAGAACTTTAGCTCTCTGAATCAACTAGAAAAAGAAATTTAAGGGCCTGCACTATCATGCAGCAGCTCTTTGAGGTTTTGATTAGTGAAGTTTATATGTATGCTTATTTTAATTATCATGTACGTATGAAATTTACATACCAAGCTTACACACCAAGCTTACACATGAAGCCTATACTCCTTTCCATATCAGACTTTATTGTAGTAAATTAAGGAATGATGAGAACTGGCTCAGAACATGTCTCCAATGCTAACAGAAACCAAGACAATTTTTCTGCAGCCATGAAAAGCTCTCCATTTACATATATATATATATATATATAATCAGTGTCGTCATCTTTGTTTCAGCCATTATGGGAATGCAGTGGTGAGTGGAACTGTTGTAAAGGATATAAGGATATTGCCTATCAGCTGCTTCTTTCCTCATTCAGTCTTTAGTGTGAGACCACATGTATTCTATTCGATGCAAGGTTTTCCACACTGTATTATTTTTGCCCTTTAAAGCTGCCTTTTGCACAGATCAATGTCAAATCTTATTTAATCTATCTGCATTTTTAAAGCATTTATCACTGTTGCACTGCCACTAGAGTAGTGTGCATAGATTAAAAAACAACAGGCAAGCTGTGTGCAGGTAGGCAGTGAAATGGATTTGTTCGGAGTACTGTGATACCATGAACTTTCTCTTGAACAATCAAGGGAAACATGAAAAAAATTAGGCTTTGCATAAAATTTTCCAAAATGAGAATGGTAGTGAGGAATCCCAAATTTCAGGTTTTGTAATATATTTATTTTCCCATATTCATGGAAAACCATCAATGGTTTATTTATGCAAATATCCTTAACCATTGAGAAAAAGATTATTTCAGAAACATTCTTTCTCACTCTCTCTTCCAAAGTAAATAAAACAAAATAAACCAAACCAAAATACAATAAAACAGCAGCAACAAAAAGCATGCAAAAAAAAATCATAAAATGCCCAGACTTTTAAATGCATCTTTCTTATTTGGTCTAGCACACTCATTTAAGATTTACAGATATATTTTGCAGGGTGAACAAGTCTGTTTTTAGCTGAAAAAGAGACAAAATGCATTAAAGTCACTATTTCAGATGAGGGGAATTTTCAGTGATATGTGAAATCATTAAAGATTAAAGCCAATATTTCAGTCTTTGAAAAAATATTTCCCTTTGTCTTTAGTACAAACTTGCCAATCACATTTTTAATTGTGAGTGAATGAAGCCTAGTAGCAGTGTAAACTTATTGATTACGTTCTAGCAACAGTCCCTCTGCAGTTCATCCCACATTTTTCTCTCTCCTAGGCAAAGAAATATATATTTTTGATTATCCTGAATACAATAGATTCCATCTTCATTGGGCCAAGTGGAAATCTAATATCCAAGTTCTTCTACCAGAAACATATGACATCTTCATTTTGAAAATTTGATATCATAAAGTAGCAATAACTTTTTCTTTTCACTTCTTGCAAATGAAAGAAGCAACCCATAAAAGACTCATCATTCATATCAAAATATAAAGGTTTACTGGAAAAATTGAAATCAATACTGGCTTTGGTGTTATACATTACCGAGCTGAAATCATACATGTAAAATCTACACATTCAGCCTAGTCAAGTTATTGCCTGTTTGCATTTTGCAGCATGAACAGGTCCTTGTTTAAAAGATACACACAGAGGAGCAGATTAGCATGTTTTCTGTGCCAAAGTAGAATTTCCTCATAAAAAAAGGAAAAGTTGCCATAAACAAAACAGGAAGGCATTCTGAAGGATTAGCACTGCATGCATAACATTTTTTTGAAGGCTTGATTTCATTTTGCCCTCTGTATAATCTTTTTTTTTTTTAATTTCTCCAATATTACAGTATCTGTGCTCATATTCAAGGATCTCTCAGAAGGCATCAGCTGATATTTGGCATCACAGCACAACAAGGTCACCTTTTAGCCTCATGACTAGAGTTTTTGGATCACCCTCACAGACCCTGCCTATATTCTGAGTTACACCATGCAAGGAGATGGGAATGATTATGCAAGAAAATGTGGGCAGGCTCAGTAACATGTATAACCTTATGCACTTCTTAGAAAAGAAGCATTTGACTCTCCCCTCTCAGTAAGGCTTGTATCTCTCTGTGGTCTTCATTTGTCTCTTTCTTTCTGTGCTTTTCTAGTCAAGCCAGAGAGAAAATCTGCCTTTCACACAATAACAAAGTCATCTTTCTTTTATACACTATGGCACAGTCACAGGTATTTTAGAAAACTATTTGCAGCTTGCTGACACCCTGTAGCACTTTTTCCAACAGCTATTCTCACCTCAGCTGACCAGCACAGAATGGCATGGTATTTCTGGAGAAGAACTGCCACACCAAACAGCTTTCAACTGTGAAGTCATTCAACAGATTTAGAAAACAATATAACCAACTGGGCAAACTTCTGGGTTTTATTTGAAAGAATTTATCAACATAGAATTTCAGGGATAGTTAACTGTTGATGCTTTCTTCATCAAGTAGTCTGATTAAACAGTAGTTTTACGAGCAAATATAAAATAATTTCTATTCTCTGTAACTGTCATGCAATTCTTTCTTTGGAATGATCAGATTCATAATTTCCTGCAAGAAATACAGATGCATGGGCTTGATCCTGATTTCCAAAATACTGCTGCCCAACAGAGTAGTATAAGCACAGCCAAAGATCAGCTACAGTGAAGAAAACGCAGTATTAAAGATGTTTTCTACCTGAACCAAATTAGAGAGGAAGAACAGCAAAGTTAATAATTAGGGTCAGAAGATAGGAATATCTACCATAAACCTTTTTTTCTTTCCTTAATTTCAGAGGTCTTACACACATGGAAGGGGGTCAAAGAGGGTAAAAACAACCAGCCTTTGTTATTGCAGCAAAATTATGTAAAACTTTTCAGAGATTCCTTTAATAGCAGTTTTCAAAAATTAAATGTATATGAAACTGCGGCTTTGGGTTTGTTTTTTCCCTAACATGTCTGAGATAAAAGTAATATGAAATGTTAATGTTGATGCCAAAATAGTTGAAGAAAAAATATTGATTGAAATAGGTAAACAAACAAAATCAATACGATTTTAAAACCCTTTGAATTAATTCTCCAGATTTGTTCAATGTCTGAAGCGTGTCTGTCTTACCAGTGCATGTAAATTTAAAAAGAAGCTTCTCTAGGAAAAAAAAAAATAGTTTTCATCCATTTAGCTTTCAATGAGGCAGTTTTCCATTTTTTTAATGAATCTCAATTTCTGAGTATTCGACTCATGACAAAGAAAAGACTTATTTTCAGAAACTGTAGAAAACATACACTCTGTAAAGTAACAGGGTATAGTTAAGGTGTAAGGCAATAGAAACCTGATTCCATGCATGCAAGGCACTGACCAAATATATTTAGACATTATCTGTTAAATCAGAATTCATTAAGTAGCAATGCTGTTCATTTCACTTTCCAAATGCAAAACTAAAATTTTCTTTCTAAGGAAATATATGAAACTTCATATTGATATGTAAATGAAGAATAGGATCAGAATATTTCATATCCAAGACATTGATTTATATGTAGCAAAACCAATTTAAGCTGTCACACATGATATGAAGTATTTTATGAAACACAAGCAACAAGGTAACTAAAGCACAGTGAGAAACACTTGAAAATATGTCAAAAGGTATAAGACCAAACCAAAATCAGCTTTACTTTAGTTCTATTCCACAAAAGGTCAGCAGTAACCCTATGTTCTACGAAACCTGTTGCAGGACTTAAACTACAAAATCCTTTGCTGCTACCCAACAAGGGTAATTAATGATCCATCAAAAATGACAAGGAAGTAAATTTTATATTAACAGAAAATGTGCTGAACCACCGTCAGCTGACCAAACCCAGATAAATGACCCAAGTCATGCCGTACTACAGCACAGCTTAAGTACAATTTCCCTAGTTGCATGGTATGCCTGTGACAAATACAGCCTGAGGTTTCCAACAACAGACATGCTGTTATTATGGCAACTGCATAGGGTAATAAAAGAAAATTGGTGAAAACCACGTGATAAAAATTGAAAGTCACCGTAAATAATTGCTTCCCTGAAGCTGGGCCTGCTGCTATTCTTTTAATTATTTCCATGACTGTTATTCTGTATATTACAATAATTCTGCAATAAAATGATTTTTACTAGCATTACAGGTATCTGCATCATATTAAACACCGAAATGAGAAATTTGTAAAGCCAGCTTTAGGCTAGAAGAATGTATTGACATTTGATTATGATATCATGATAGCATCAATTCATTATCTTTAATGGACTTCATCCTCACTTACAGGGCATAGAAAAGAAATAGAACGTTGGTTCTCTATTCATAAAGATGTTAGGATGATCAGAAACTGAAAAAGTTGGATGTGCCTTTCAGATTTCCATGAAACATTTTATCCCAATACCTGTTTAATAGGTAAGGTACTTCTGGTTATTAATATATAGGTGTGCAAATGATGAAAAAGAAATGAAGGTGAAAATAAATAAAGAACAGGATATTAAAAGATTAAAATAAGCACAAAAAATTTTGGGGAAATGTGCTAATATAGCAACAGGTAGCTTTGAGGCAAAAGAAGAAAGAAAAAGAGAGAGAAAGAAAGACAGATAAAGAAGATACCTGAGAGAGAAAAAGAATTAACTGGTTTTCATAACCCTGTGATTAGCTCAGTTGGTGCTAATAACAGATTCAATCCCTGTACAGGCCATTCACTTAAGAGCTGGACTCCATGGTCCTTGTGAGTCCCTTCCACCTCAGAATATGGCAGAAAAAAAAAAAAAAAACACATAGCAAGAAAGAATGAATTCAAGCCAGTTAAGATACAGAAACAGACATCCAAAAGTATAAACAACCCAAAATGGCTATTTCATTACACCACTATTGTAGTACAGTGATGGTCTACTTATGTATGAATAGTGATTTAAAGTGTCCATAATGCCAGGCTTGGTTAAAAAACTTTTTAAAGATTCCTTATTTGTCTTTAGGTGGGATTTCCTCTCTCTTTTCCATTTTTCTTTATTTCTCTATCCAGTATCTTTAAGTGCCTGTTTTGTGGGGATGAAGGTGCATAAAACAGAAAGTTGCTTCCTCTTCACACTATGCTTAGTCTTCTGATTTGCAGAAGGTGTAACCTTGCCCTCATCCAAATAAATCTTTTCAAGTATTGACTTCCACTCTTAAAGACTGTAATAAAACTATAGTGGGAGAAGGGGAATGGCTTTTTCTCTTGCAGCTTTAAGATTTCTGCACTTGAGTAGATAAGCTCAGTTAACTGTGCCCCAAAAGAGTTGATTTTCTTGTAGCCCCATCCGATTGTCCTAATGCAGCAAACACCAAAAGAGGTTTTTTGCTGCTTTTCATGGAGCCTTCTTCATGATATATGTCACGCACATTCTCTTCACCCCAGATACCTTCTCAGTCCTTTTGCCTTTCTACTTCATGTTTCAAGATTTCACCTCACTTCATGTCTGCCATCATTCCCTTTATGTGAAAGGACAAATATTAAGGGGCTCAAAAAGACTTTCCCACAGGTCAACTGTTCTAGTGTTGCTTTTCAACGTCCTTCTCTTGACCTAACCCAGCTCCAGAGTTATTGCCTGCGTTGCACACCACCATCAGCCGAAGCTGTCAGCTGAAGTTATAATGACCTCAGGCTGAAGTTATATCAACCCGCCATAATCTAGATTCAGTTTTTCTTCTCCTGGCACCCAAATTCAGATGTCTTCAAGCAAGAGCTAGCCAGCAGCTCAGGCACGTGCGCAAGTTACCTCCTAACTCCTAGGAGTGCTGGCTGCAGCATACACTCTGCCTTCCTTCCCACTCGAAATCTGGGTAGCCAGGCTGCACCAGCCTGTCTCCATCTCTGCATTCCCAAGGAAGTGTGTGCTACAAGCAAACACACCAGCCAAAACACGGTTATCTAATGAGGGTTTTTTTGCCATATCCATTTCTATCATACTCTTCTTTCACAAATACCTGAGGTTTACTACCAAATAGGGAAAGTGCTTCAGCTTTAATGAACTTGACAACAGTGAAGGAGAATGGAAAAATGAATTAACACTTCAAAAAGCCACCACAGATAGCTACCCAGAATAAAGTGAAATATATCAGAAGGCTCTTCACAATCAATTTAAAGATGATGTAATGACATCAATCACATATTCTTGCTGCTCTATGTCTGTGATGCAGTAAAATCACAATGATGTAGAGAAGGATAGTAGCTAACAACTATGTGCTATTTCTCACAATACAAGGATAATGAGCTACTCAAATAAATGATAAGGCAGATTCTTTAATGTTGCATGTTTTTAAGGAAAATCCATAAAGAGTGAATTGTATTTCATTCTACTTCCCTAAATAAACTTTGCACCTCACCTGAAACCTAAGGGGGGAAAAAACCAAACAAACCCCCACTACCCTTTCCTTAGAAATCCTACTCCTTAAATATTCCTAACAGCCACATAACCATCCCTTTCTCTCAGAAAAAACATTAAAGGGGCATTTTCTTGGTATTTATCCTTCTGCCACAGGTCAAGATTTCAGAAAACACTGTGTGAATTGCCATATTTGCAGTCACCGTCAGAGTTATTTCCTGAATATGTTGCAAAATTAAACATTTTGAAAAAGGGAGAGTAATTATTATTTGCAAATGTGGAAGTCTTAAGCTGTCTATGAACTCCTTAAACAATTCAGTCATTTATAGTCCAGATCTGTTGTTTGCACTGAGAATTAATTAGTCAGTTCCTTAAATTCTTTTTTTGTTTCTTTGAGATAGGTTGAAAGGTTTTATGAACAGAACTTGATATACCTGTTGACAGTTGAAGATTTTTTGTCCTTGAAGAAGAAAATTATTTGATTTTCTAATGACAGGATAGATGCAAAAAGGTCATCATCAGTTTCCAGTCACCACAAGTATGATAGCTTTCACTCATTCTGCTTTATGGCAACATTGGCTTTGACTATCAATTGACTTCTAAAATAGTTATGCTGCATTAAAATTAGACTGTTGCTATTGAAATTTACAATGAACTGGATTTATCTTTTATTCATTCTCTTAACTTCATATAGACACCAAGACTTTAATTTTGTTCTTTTGATATTTCAAATTAAATATTACTTGAAAGCGAAAAAGCAAAGCTCATTTGAAAACTTACAGAAACAGAAATGAAGATACCAGTTCATTTTGACCTTCTGAGTCGAAAGAAATGAATAAATGAAACATTCATGCCACTTCTCATTATCAAAGTGTCTGGACGTAACTGTAGGGAGCTCATTCCACTATGCAAACTCACCCTGACCCGACTAGTCATTGTGTGTCAATATAAAGATTTATCATCTCATCTTATCTCCTTAAAATAGAGATACTGTCTGCTGTGAATAAAGTTATCTATACCATGTAAGACAGTATTCATTTGTAGTGCTGATTCACACCAGGGTTTAAATTACAAGACACTAATATAAATTAATGAAAAAGCAGGTTAAAGGGGATTACAAAATAGGATTTGGCTGAGAAATATTTCTTTTTTGCATTATCATCTCTGGTACTGCATACAACAAGTGTTATAACCTCACAGGATACAACCAGAGACCTTATGCTCATACTGGGCAGATAATTAGAATTTCTATGCAAAAGACGCCTGTATGATTCTATTCAGATACAGAAGTGTTCAATAGGATAATTTTTTCTGTATGTGGTTTTTCTCTTTTCAAAAGACTTTCAAGTAAAAGCGATGATATATTAACAGTGACATATAAACACAAGTCTGCAGTAAATCCTTTTTAAGCACACAAATTACAAATTAGAAAAATGTATATGGTCTAATGTTCATTAAATGCCATTTTTTTATAATGTATTTCCTTTCTTTTTAAACTGGAGGATTTGTTTACAGAAATACGTATACAGTCTGAATTTTTTAAATAGCTCCTGACTTCAAAGAAATCTGTTTTCTCTTTTTCTGCAGCCTCAGAACCCACCCTTTTCCTTTTTCATGATCTTTCTGATTTGAGGCCTACAGTGCATCATCAGCTTATAAACTTTCAAATATCTTTTAACTTACTATTAAGAGAATTATTTTAACCTATTATTTTCTCTAGTTTCTTCACACATCACATATTATTGTTACTCTTTTACACACGTGCTATAATATTCATGTAAATGACAAATCATGTATGAGACTTCAAAATCTAATGTGAAAGGACAAATATAACTATACATGTATATATTTTTCAGTTCATATAATTGGTGTATATATGGTATATAGCTTTTGCATCAGCAGATATCATATACACTGACAGTTTTGTGATTACTGAAATGCATTAGTTATGATCTACTGCTGCTAAACATGTGATATTAATTTGCTGCAGTATAATGAAAGAATAGAATTTTAAATGGAAATCTGACGATGGAGATAGTTGAGTGTTTTAAGGATCTTCAGAGCCAAACATCGCATGGCAATTTATTTGAGGCTGATGATCAGTTCTATTTGTCAACTACAAGAAGTTGATTCCATCAGTTTTCTATTGTTTTGAATCACCAGATGGTACTTCTCTCTGTTCTAAAGACTTACCATCTGAGCATGTAGGAGTAAGATCTGGGAGAAACATTTCCATCTGAACTGAGATGCTGTATGAATGTTGAGATCCTTACCAGTAATGAAGCATTTATCTTTTTTCAATCCCTCTCCTTAGCTGAAAATATTCTTCCTCAAATTAGTTCCTGTAGACAAGCTATGTCTACAGAACTGAAAAAAAAAAAAGTATTAGAAACCCCCTCACTTTTGTCAACACATATGTGCTGCCCAGAGACGTTTTTTAAAGGCATTCTTTCGCATTCTCCACAAGACTATACTTAAAGCTGCACTTCTAACTTGAATAAAATAATATTGACAAAACAAAATAAAATTGTGTTGAAAAATTTACCCATTTATAAGTAGCTTTTTGATTTTGCAGCTTTTATTCTGGTTATGTTCTTCAAATAATTTCTCTCCCTTGTTTCCATGTGCAATCCACAGGTAGAAAAAAAACCAGAAGTGTATGCAGTAAAGTACTATCATGATTCATTATCATCACATACTAATGGAATATCTCAGTGGAAACACCATAAAGCAGTGTTCAAACATCATGTAGTGATTGTTTTATAATGTCTGTAAACTACTACTTTCACTCTCCTGCTTTCCTCTGTTACACGGATCAAGCATGGTGCTTCCTTTTCTCTATGACTTTGGGGAGAAGAGACAGGCTGATTTGTTGCTTTTTGTTATCCTGCCTCAATTTCTTTCCTTCTTGTAGCTGCTTAAGGCAATAGGGAGTTGTACTGGTAAAATGAATTTTGTGCGACAATCTGAAAAAACCAGGTTTTTCAGGAGGTAAGTTCAAGCAAAAGGAATTTTCCTTATATTGTAACCTCACTAAGGTTGCATGCAGCATCATGAAAAACCATTTGTTCAAACATGACTCCTTACCTAAGTACCTGAGGACCTCTCTACCATCACTTTGTAGAAATATCTTTCTGTTATCACCTGTTTTTACTAGCAGGCAAGTGAATATTGTTAGTGTTGAAGAGTTACAATATAGTTCTACGCAAGAGTGGGACTTTGTGAGGTCTCAGTCACTGGTGAAAAACAAAATATTACCTATTTTTTTATCTCTCCAATATTTTATTTTAAAAACAATTTATGAATAATGTTTCATGTAGATTTATTGATAATCATATAATGAGCAAATACAAATTAAATTTATATAAAAGTATAAAATATCCATTGAAAATAAGTGTGAAGACTGTCACCATTGAGGAGTTTTGTCTTTTGTTTTTTTTACAGTATGACCCACTTAAGTCCACAGTCTTTTTGTGTGATAAGCCTCTACAGTGCTTCTGATGTCAGAAGAGTTGTGAAGATGACAGCCAAAACTCTGGCCTCTAAGCCATCAGCCTAGCCCAGTAAAATTAAAGACAGCTTAGCACTCAGTTTTGAGCTCAGTAAACAAAGAATTAGACCTTGAGGCTTCAAACTTTGATAACAGGGATAACAAAAACAGCACCAAAAATCACCAGGTTATCTCCATGAAATAAACTCAGCAAACTTCTCTCCAAAATTATGTATAATCATTCATTGTAAAACTGCTAGTGGACTAACTATTGGCAAAACCTGTTTAGGTCGGCTGGAGATTTTAGACGGGCTGCTACATATGAAAAAACAGAATTGGAAATTACTTTTGCACTTGATTCTCAGGAATCTAGTAATTTTTAAGTGCCTACAGCTGAAAAGGGGCATAAGACACTGAGTCAGGAGATTGCAAAAGACTGAAACAGAGTTACTTGTGTCAGTAAAACACACACCCAAGTTGTTTGCTTTAAAGTAACCCTTTATCCTTTATTATAAAAATCTGCAGTGTTGCAGAAAAACTGTCTGTGTAGGTGCTCAGCAAGGCTGAATAGCCTTCATTCCATCTCTTGGTTTCATGCAGTGGGATTATGTCATTGATGCCCTCCCAAACTCCTATGAAAATAAGATGTTTATCATGAAGACTTGTAAGTAAAATTGATACCGCATTTATAAACTACATGTTACTTCAAAACATGTGGGATTAACTCTCCCTATCTGACCTGAGCTATACTGATGCTTCCCTTTCTTTTAAGTTTCTCTTTAGAAAATTCTTCTTTGAAGTCTTTATTTTCTCAGAAATGTTGGCAACATATATGAACAAAAAATGTCCATCAAATCTATAAAGCCCGGCAAGACTGGGAATTGTCACCATTCAGTCATTAATCCTTGTTAAAACTTTTTAGGAGTAGACAGAGTATCAGAATATTTCTGCTTTAAAGTGCTTCAGACTCTTTCATCAATACATGCTAGATAAGCATTAAAAAGCCAACAGCAAATATTGTGTAACATGCGCTGGTGCATTGACTTGTCTTGCATTTAATTAGTCAATTAGTTTTGCATGAATTACCACAGTAATCTGAAACTACCTATTGCTACTAAATAAAGCTAAAAGGGAATAGAAAAACAACACATTACCTGGCAGAGAGCTGCTGTCCAAGACAATAATCTGAACTTGACAGATACAGCGCCGTTGTTCAGTTTGAACATTTAAAGACTCTTTGGAGACCTGATTGGCTGATTATCACACATGGTGTTTGGATGGTTTATTTTGTGTGACCAATTGCCAAACCAACAAGCATCTCAAATTACCGAGGCACAAGAGGTTATGGTGAAGCTCAACATTCAGAACACAATCCCACGGAAGGGCATCCTTGTTGTATGAATGCCACATTTTCTGTTTAGGGTTTCTTTCACAGTTTCATTGTCTGACATGCAGGATTTTTTCTTATCATCCTCAGTGAACATTCAAAAAGTTTTTTAGATGATATAGCCTTTAAAATGAGTGCTAATATCTGGGGACCTTGAACTTTGTGTCTAATGGTAGAGGAGCTCAGCATGTATGATGATGCTGGTTGTGAACCTGCCTTTTAAAACCTACAGGATTTTAAGATCAGCATTAGTATTATTTTGTTCAACAAATTAAAAATGTAATAAAAATGCTCTAAAGACCATCAGAAAAAGCTTAAAAGTAAAATTAGAGGCACTCACTGCAACTAACATGTTGCAAAAGTCCAATTTTTTTCTCATTTGAACATTTGAACTTAAATTTTTTTAGGCTGCTCCTTTAACAGACATAGTACAAAATACTGCATGAGGCTTTATAGAGTGATTAGAAACTTTGTATTAATAAGCAATGCTAATTAGGATAGTATTAAAAAAGATGTATTTTGCTGGAAACAACGCAGAATTTGCTGCAGAGCTCCAAAAATTATTTTCCATTATTTCTTAAATTTTACAAAGACTCATTACTTTTGTATAGAAGAGAAAATGGACTCATCTGCAAAGCTTAAAAAATAAATGCATTCTTAGAAGGCAGGTTGTACCTTATACCAGATCATACATTCATTCAAGAATTATGAGCAAAATGCTTTTCAAAGTTCACATCAAAAGCCTTTTCTTTTTAATTACACAAGTGACCTTAACTATTTTGTTACAAGGTGTATATGTCCTGACAATTGTTATTTTTCATCAGTCTCACGCACCATACTGGCTTTGTCCCAAGAAATTCTGGAAAGGATGAAACTGCCTGGCCAAAGGAAACAGAAGAACATTTTGATGACTCAGATTGGAAAAAAATTAAACTTTGTCTTGTCCTAGATATTCACTGAACAACTGATATTAAATCCTCAAAGCTCTTAGAAATGCATTGTTTGAGAATTTTAGGCAGTCTCTGGGACAGATTTTATGTAACAGCAAACTGCTGTTACTTTCACTGCCCACCACTTTGAATGTTCACAGAGAAAAAAAGCAATCCTCACAATATATTTCTTAGTTTATCTGAAAATAATGATGCTAATGATGATCTGCATTTCTAAGGGCTGTGGCAATCTCACATGAAAAGTGAGATGAGGTCTCGAATTGCTGGAAGCTCACCCAATAGAAAGTTGCTTAAAGAGAAAGACCAGCCTTATCATGAGAAAGTATTATCATTTAATTGATCTCTGTACTGTCTAAAACTTTAATTTGAATCTAAAATGGTTCCTTCAGAAAGGATGAAATATACTGGAGATAATGCATGGCAGTGATAGGTGAGCCTCTAATGCCAAACTATGGGGAGGACTACTTGCAAGGGGTGTTCATCTCAGCACTGAGGGCAACAGCAGGAAGGGAACATGTTTGCGGACACAAGCACATAAGAAGAGAACAACAAAGGAAGTAAACATGGGTTGCTGAATTCTGACAGAGACCCTGTGGTGACAACAATACCACGTTTCCTATTATTGGAAAGAAGTAGGAAGGGAGGCATTGTTATTGCTGGGCACCTTCTGTTAGATTTTGACAACTTGTGTTTAGTCCCAGGTACAGCTTCTCACTTGTGTCAGCAAAGCCACACTCCCCTGCTGTGCCCTTTGGTGGTGGGCTCTTCCTTCCACAGGATCCCCATCCCACCCCAGGCAGGGGAAGAGAAAATCATCTCTGGCCTCAAGATTTATGAATCTGTGAGAAACAGCCACAGAAAGAGGGATTACTAGCAGATACCATGACAGTGTCCTTAGACAAGTGAGCCTGCAGATGTCTGATAGGGATGCTGACAGCATGGTCCACATGGACGAGCACAGCACAACACCAGCTTGGCATCACGGTGAGGGACTATAGCTGCCTTTTGTCCATCCACTTCAGAAAGAAATGAGAAGGGCTGAAATCTGTGCCTACAGCAAGGCTGAGCTTCTAAATTCAGGGAACTGAGCATGAGGTAGGAGGTCAGAACTAATGCTAAAGTGTGTTTCTGAGTGACAGTGCTAATTGGCACAGGGCATGCCAGTGGCAGGCAGCGGGCCTGCAGTTCACTGTGAGTTTGAACTTGACAAAAACAAAAGTTAATACTGTCTTGGACCACTGTCTATAAAAATGTATCAATACCAAGAGGGGTATTACTCAACTCACCATATCATGTGACACTAATATTGCAGTGTATTTTGTGAATAATAATGGCAGTGGAGTTTTACACATAATACGAATCCAGCTACTCAAGAGCTCCTCTGAGAACAGTGGTAGCTGGTTTACTGAAGCATAGGCACATATTAAATGTAACATTCCTTCCTGGAAGGAGCCTGAGATTTTCTTCAGGATCATGAGATTGAAGTGGTACAATTGAAGTAAGCTCATCATAACCATTTAGTCTGGATGGTTCTGAACTTCAGCTCACATTTTCTCCTAACTAACATCTGCTTAAGTACAATGTCTGTTTATTAATAGACACTTTAAAATAAATAATGTCTTTTGCATAAAGTCAAGTAATACTGTTAATATTGCAGCAACATTTTTCTTTCAGCCACAATCCAAGGATGTTGATCTTCTTGAAAGAATGCTTTATGTTTGCAGTGGCAATAGTACCTAAAGCTATATAGAGGTTTGTTCTAATAATAGAGGTTTGGTTGTAAACTGTTGTCTGTTGGTGTGAATTTCTAAATGTTTTTTTTTTGTCTAATTCTCTGCAAGACCTCAAATATTGGGTGATAATCTCCATATCTCCTGTTTCTCCTACCAGTATATACTCTAGCTTTACACAATTTAGGGTAGATTTAAGCTTGTTACACAGCTCTGCAAGATATTCTTTGGTTTACACACAATTTGTGACTTTGTCTGATTTAAGGGAGGGATTCATCACAGCCATATTTTGACACTGACAGTGCTGACATCTGCATGTGATCTGGATACCCAGATTCCACTTACAGTCAATGGACAGAAGTGAAGTACTGGGACACCTCTCACTAACTTGTTTTAGACATCTAATCTATAATGAAATGATATGTGGCCTCCAAGTGCCTATACCTCTCCATTATATAAAGTACATCTAGATAAGTTGCTCAAGTATAGATACATATGATATTGAACTCTGTATTCAGATGAACCCAGCCCTATAGGTTCATAATACAGTTTCTCAGTATTGCAGTGGACTGAAAATAGTGACCCACTTCCTTCTTTCATTTCAATGCTTTTAAATCTTAAGTGTTTTGGGTAGGACGAGGGTTAATCTGTTTGTTTATTTAGCTCTTACGAAACAAGAAAGTGAAAGATGTATATTCTGGATTCTAAAAACGTTCTTTTCATTTTCTTTCAAACAGATCCACAGCTTAACAGCATACTGTTGAAATCCGAAATTTTGCAATCTTTTCTGTATTGCTGAGAAACATACGTTCAGTTTAGCTGAGTAATGAGTCTCTGAAAAGCATGTGCTGCAATACCTATAATTTGTCTCCCTGTTTGTAAAATGTGCAACTCAGGGATGTTGCATCACAAACATTTTTTGTGGCTATCATGGCTGCATAGAAGAAAATTTATGGAAGTTGCCAATAAACTGCTTTATGTACATACCATAGACAACTAATACTATCTTTTTTGAAAGTAAATATTTAAGTCAAGTCTTATGTAAAAAAGCATAAGAAAGCAAATCTGTGTCTTGTAAGAAAAAAGTGACAAATTTCATATGTGCAATTTTAATTCACAATTTAGTCAACTACTTAACTTCATAAACCATCCAATTAAAACTTTAAATAACATTCAATGCCTTACAGAACAACATAGAGGGCAGCTTACCTTATGTAAAGGCTGGAGAGTTGCCCAGAGCTGTAGAAGTGGAGAGGCAGCATTTTTAGAGCCGATTTGTGACTGTACTGATTAAATTGCTAACAAGACATTAATTTTTATAATGGATAAATACTACTAATGTCTCATATTTTTATGGAATTTTGTGAGACTGTATTTTATAGTATCTGAATATGTGGCATTCCAAAGTTCTATAAAAGTACCTGGTATTAAATACAATTTATTTTTGACAAATGTGGAGGGCAGCAGAACATATTTTATTCAGACAACAAAGTAGCTAGGTCTGTCTCTGATGATGTAGATACCAAAGATGCATCAGGGACAGCTCAAAACTTACCAAAAAAACCAGTAACTGTTTGCCCAAGATACTGCCAAGTATATTTTGAATAAGCTCAAGACTTTCACAGAAGATCCATTTGTGGAAGAAAGGGGGGGGGAAAAAGGCAGTATTAATTTTAAAACTATTCTCTGTGAATGATTTGAAAAGTATTATCACGCAGGCCTGAAGTTTTGTTGGCTTAGATAACTTAGATACACAAGAGCTTGAGTAATAAGATATGCCGTAGGGTGTGACACTACACAAGTTTGAGTGTGTTAAGTATGAAGGAAATTCAAATCAGAGAAGTATGTTGCATGTCACATTACCCAACATGCCAGCTTTTGGGCTGATTCTTATCTGTTTCTGTGCAAGCATTCTTTTTCAGTGGGTAGACTCAAGAGAGTAAAGCGTGAATGGAAAAACCATAAGGAGCCATGAATGTAGAACAGCAGACCAGACCTGCTGTACCTGGACAATGTGAAACACAGATTTTCTCATCAGCCTCCAAAATAGCAATAATTGCCCTTTTGTATACCACCCTCCAGAATTAGCCAAACACACTGATGGGTTAAAAACCACCTCTGCACAAGTTGCAAACACAGAGGTTAAGGAGTAATATCAGTAGTTTCCTTCTCCCCATCTGTACATTAGCTCTCATTGCAATGGGACTGTAACGAAAATGCATGCTTCCCCATCAGTTCCTTAGTCTGTCAGCCAACCCCAATGGCAGACGCTGCTTCAGCCTGCTCCACAGAACACCCACTGCCCTCCCTCCACTCTTTCTCCCTAATCCCCCAACCTAAAAGTCTGGTGGTCTCACCCCCCTTTGCTCTGACAGCTGTAGTAACTCAAAAACATGCCAGCATACAAAGTCCAAGGTAAGGAAAAACTACTCCATGAATGACTTATGGCTAATTCATCACAAAACTGGTATTTCAGGTATCCTCTGGTTCCTTGATTTCCCTTCAGCTGTCCTCACTATCTTGTATTTAAATGCACCTTTACGAATACATAGATAATCGTACAAAAAATAAAAGAATACAATACCTAAAAAGTAAATTAAAGCTAAACTATCAGGGCAGAGTTTAGCTGTGATTACTTGAATATCACCTAAACCCTTAAATGAAGAAGTATAAACTTGGCCACTAACATTCTTACTTTTTCAAAACATTTCAGTAGTTCATGAAGTCCAAATATCTCTAAGTCACTAATATATGACTGTAATTTTTCTGTTTTGCTCAGATCACTTCAGATACTTGTACCAAATCCATCCCTTGTCTTTTACAAATTATTTGTGTGAAAGCATTCTTTGAGAATACTCAACGTATTCTTTTGAGTAGAAAAATATCTTTTTCTAGTCAGATCAAATAACATATGTGAGCCTAGTTCAGGGGAACTGAGTGTATTCATGAGATTTACTGAATATTAGAAACTAAACTGTGTTCTTCAGAGGGGAGAAGATACTATGAAGACATTGCAAAATACAAGTGAAAAGGATAATGAGCCTGAATGCAGCGGTACTAATGCCTTTGCCGGCACCTCAATTTTTTAATGGTGTACATCTTGTGAAAGCCTGTAACTCTCACCTTTAAATTAGCAATCTTTCTTGTTGCACAGTTACTGTGTTAACCAAAAAAACCTGTTTCCCACCTGCAAGCAAATGTTCTCTAATTTAAAGTTTATGATTTATGTAAATATATATAAGTTGCTAAGTATGTGTTATATTTTTTGGAGGTACATTCAGCTTTTAATCTGGATTTGGACCATGATTAAGAGAGGCATTTAAAACAAGTAAATAATAAGTCTAAGTGTATGTTATAGTGGGAAAATGACTACGGTATATATTACTTGGACATATAAGCATAGTGATAAAAATACTGAGCAATTGATGAAAAAATTTTGTTTAATGACAAGGAGATATAACCCCTACTGGTTAAAAGTTCTAATATAATGTCTTTCTACTTTGCCTAGAGAGGCAGCTGTTTTGGCAGAAGCTTTCACCCCTGAGGGATCAACTCTTGACTGTAATATCTACAAGGGTAAAGCAAGCTTCTTTTTATGGGCAGAAATCCACACAAATCCTGCCAACTGAGGCTCCTCAGGACACAGATACATTTTATGCAACTCCCAGCAGGCCTGAATACTGCAACAGAAGCACCTTTCCCTTACAGCTCACTTTTTTTTTTTCTCTCTGGACTAATCGGCTTCTTTCAAGCCACCCTAAGTATGCCTATTTGAGACAAATATAACACTTTTACCTGTGGCAGCTAAAAGATGCAGATCAATGTACAGTTTCACTGTAGCTCTACAGCAGCTATTTTGTGCACATGAGGTTATTTTAAAGATGGTGACCCAAGCACTAATACAAACCGCCTCTCAAAAGTCAGCCCAATGTCCACAACAGAACTGCTCAATCTATTCCAATTCTGCTGCTTAATTTTAGGATTGAAATCAAAGGTAGTCCTTTGGCAGTCTTCATGTTGAGGCACAATTAGTTTTTTAGGTAGCTTATGCTGCTGTGGCTCTCCTCCAAAGCAGGGCAGAAAATGAGTCAGTGCATTGTTGGACTACCTGAGGATTAATGCCCAGCAGCCTGACACCTTATATCATGCACTCTTCCTTCTTCCTCTACCTTCAAGACCTTGTGTCTTCTCACTGCTGTCACTAGCCTTCCCTACTGCTGCTCAAAAAAATCACTGCTACATCCTCTGAGATGGGAAATTACCAGTCCTCTGAAGGGAAAAAAAAAAAATCAAAAACCCACCTTGGATAAGCTCTTCTTTCTTTAGGACAAGAAACAGTCTCTCATGGCTCCCATGCAGCAGAAATTAGGCAGCCCATTTCTATACTCAGAAGGGCCCAGATAAACAGTTCTACCAAACAAAGAAACAAATAGGGATTCCCTCTGTCAAGGGCACAGGAGCAGATGTGAATGAGCCTGGGAGCATGAGTTCAACCAAATACAAAAGATTCTGTGCTCAGTGGGGTTTAGTTAAATAATTCAGGTCCAATCTCTTAAGAAGACAAACAAAACCCATTCCCTACTCAGTAGGGTAACAGAAGCAAACACACTAAGTTAATGAACGCGGCAGGGATTGACCAAACAGTTCAAACTCCTCTTTGGAGCAGCACGAATTCCTATGAAGCAAACAACCTTAGCCACTTGACACATGAAAACAAAACCTGCTCTGCTTTGATTGGATGAGTGAAAACTTCCTTGATTACAGAAGTCCTTCAGTCTTTAGGGGGGCTAAATTTACTATTAAATGCTGACTAAAGACTCATTTGTTTGTTTCTGACAATTCACATGACAAGTCAAACTAATGGCACCGAAATGTCCTCTTCAAGCGTTCAATCCCACTGTTTTCATAGCTGGTCCAAATTCTACATCTCCTCACAGTCTTGTACTGCCAATATCACTCATCTGTATCCACTGCTCCTTCTATGCACCTGGTCATAGTACTGTTCCAAAGAGGTCAAAAGGATCACAGGGAAAATACATATACATGTATAAATGGTACCCTTGGCAGATCACTATAGGCTGTAAATACCATACTGCAGCAGTAAAACTTCCCAAAACATCAAAGCAATATACACGCACTATCTCTTCCAGTGCTTTCCTCATTTCCCCACTTCACCTCACAGTATGCATCAGCTTGCACACAGTTCTTCCTATTTTTGTATCACCTTGTGTATTTGTATATATGTATACATAATTATTACTATTAGAAAACTATCTACTCACTTTTGTATATTCAGATGCCATAATGAGAGGGAAGTAGATGCTTTCTTGAGACAACAGCAGAATGTAAGATTCTCTGCTTACAAAACAACTCTAGCTGCTGGTCAAAGTACTTATAAAATACGCTGTTCAACATACAGTTATAACTTCTGGTTTCATCCAGTACATGTTGGTTAGCAGAGAGGATTTATTTAAAAGTAGGATTTAAGCTTCAGTTGTTAAGAGATAACAACCTACTTAGACAGGATACAGTAACACAGAAATTAGAGAACCTAATTTAGGTGGCTAATTTAGGTATCACAAGACTATAGTCCTGCGTATAAAAATTATTGTACCTATACATCAGGGATAAAACTGCTAAATGGGGGGAAAGAAAAAATAATAAGGAAAAAATTTGTAACTACCTTATTAAAGTTAAAAACATATCTTAGATCCTTAATAAAACATATCATTCAGTGCAATTAAACTATCAATATAAGTATAATAATTTCAAAGTAAGCTTGGATATGTCAACCTACAATAGCTTTGCTAATTTTTCAGAAAACTGATATAAGAAAAAAATCATAGTCTTATAGCTAAAATATATTTGCATTGAGAACAATATTACTTAAGTCGCCATTTTCCATATACAATGTTTCAGCAATGTCAAAGTGTATCCAGAAGTGCAAGCTCATTACCTAGTAAAGAAACAACTTGTTTCATTAATTCCTTTCTATGCTATTCCGTTCATGAGAAGAATCTACTTTAATTGTAGAAATGACAGGCTTTTGTATGCCATTACAACACAACTATTTATCAGCAACAAAAACCTTGCTAAGGCCTACAATTAGCATACAGAAGTCATAAAAGCAAAGGCCAACATTCTATCTGTTCCTTTATCCAAAACAAACAAACAAACAAATTAAAAAAACTGAAGACAACTAAAACCCACTCTGAAAATATAACATGTCATTCCACTTCTGCTAGCTTGAAGATATATGCTTCTGTGAAATTCTTCAAAATAATATTTCCTTAGGTTAATGTCTCTCCCTGATACCTTGTTTTCACCTTCTACATTTGTCATTATTCTAAGGCTACATTTTTTTTGTACCTTAATAATGACAACTGAAAGGCAGAATTAAAACCAGAAGGATAAAGAATGCAAACATTTATAACTCTAAATATAAAAATAGCATGGTAAAACATAAATATTGGTTACTATGGAGGAACATCACTTGTGCCATATAAAAGCTGTCCTACAAGTGAACATGTCTTAGAGTTTCCAGTTTTAGCGTGGAAAACCCAGTGTGCCAGTAGGATGAGCAGAGCAGAATTGTAATTTGCTACTTACCTTGAGTTTTTTTATTCTAATAAATGGGGAGAAGGACAAAGCTCTCCCAGAAATAAAGATGGGAAGGGCAGAGAAGATGGATTCATTAAAGCATTTATTTGAAACAGAGAAATCATTTTGGTAATCATTATGAGAAATAATTTCCATTTAACCTTATCAGGCAAGGCAAAGCCAGCGATCAAAAAGACCAACTAACTGAGTCTTAAAAAGCAGTCAAAAGAATCTCTTCAGCCATTACTGGGTGTAAACCATGAGTAACCCCCTTTAACCCAGTGGAACTGCACCGGAGAAAGCAAGCTCAAGCATGGACTTGTAGTCACAGAAACAGAGGAAATGCCAATCAAGCAACACTGACATACTAAGTGACTGAGAGAAAACACCATAGTGCTTTTAGTTATAAATGCCCGTCCTGGATTTCTCTACCTCATATGAGCTTGGCCCTCACATTCATTAGCTTTGCTTATCAACCCCTTCCATTACACTAATATAGCTAAAACCAAAACAGACCACAGTCTATGCATGGCACTAATAATGTTCTAGTTTTGTTACGTATGAATGAGGAAATAAGTTAAATTGAAATAATGTACCCCCATATCCAGAATAACTATATCAAAACATCTCTTTTTTGAGTAACTACATCAGAAAAACATAAGAACAAAAAACTACCTTATGCCCCTAGCCAGCATAATTATGTCTGCACAAGAAAAAGAAAACAGGATCTCTTTTTTTCTTATTCTTCACAAATACAAAGCATACTCCATGTTTTGTAAATACAGGATATTATGGCATATTCTTTTCTACCTATTTTCCTTAAATATACAACCCAGAGGTAAAAAAAATACACAAGCTTTTTTCATTCCTTGTTAAAATATGTTGTTGTGGTTTCTAATCATTGAGTCCCCTGATTCACTTTTGTAATGTTGGTGAGAAGGGAAAGAGGCTACCCAATGGAAGACAGGGAGTTAGGATCCCTGTGTGATACGATGAGTAGAGATCTTATAAATTCCTCAGGGCAGAAAGGAATCCTTTATTTTAATATTATGTACAAATTATTATAAAGATGTACATTTTAAAAATGGGTTGGTAATAGGTTGATAGACCCATTGCCTTCTTCAGCATACAGCACCAATTTCCCTCCATAGTCTATTTTGTTCTCTCCACCTGCTCCCAGCTGCAACTCCCTTGCTCATCCACCTTGAGCCTCTGCCCTACCCACACTTTTTTCTGCCTCTGAAACCAGTCTTCAGTTCCAGTTTGTAGTTTATATCTCACCAATTTTCACTTCTAACGTCAGCAGGAAGCACTACTGAGAACACAGGGTCCCGTACCCAGATTCAGACCATAATACATCACTGGTAGAGCATGCAAAAGCAGTTAAATTCTAGAAAAGATTTGTTCAGTGGACAGTATACTCAGCAAAGGCAGAATTGTCAAGGAATTTAGCAATTCCAATTGTTAAGAAATCAGACACCTACATTACGATGGGGAGCTTATTTGCATCATTAAGTGGCTCTTTTTTTTCCTTTGTTTTGTGAACTTGCCCTGAGGGCCATATTAAGAATGCAGACTATAGGAGCTCAATTTAGTTATCACAACTCCTATGGCATTTTAATTCAATAGCATGGCAAACTGTTGAAACATCCTATGTAAAATGTTTCCAATTTCCATCTCTCAATAAAGTCAGCAAAGAAAAGCAGCTATGTCTCTCAGAAGCCAGGTTCTTACAGCTGGTAGTTTGAACACAGTCTTGGGTTGCTACAAAAATTCTAATCCTCACTGCCAAATATTTATATTGTTATGCCAGAGATTTGAAAAGAATGTCACAAAGCACCTAATTTCTAATGTTTAAAAAACCACTCTAACACAAAAGCACATGTTGAAAGTGGGCACATATCTCTGCCTGCAATCCTAATCAAATACATTGCAGTAAGAACTGATTAAGTTTTTAAAAAAACAAATATGCATTTTGCTGTATGCTTTTGCCATTTTTGTCAACATAGAAATGGTGAGTTCTTTTTGGTTTGTTTCCTCATGTTTTTAGTACTTTAAAATAAATATTTGTTCTTGGTATTTCTTGATTTCAGAAAGCAAGCACTGAAAAGTACAACTCTGAAGCTGACACTATGAGTTTGAAACTAACACGAGAGACAAATTCAGATTTTGTCCTTTTTTTGTCTCTTTTTTGCTTGTACCATAAACTGTGGCAAGCACAAATGCTAAAACCTTAATTAATTTATTTCTCAGAAAAAAAAAAAATCTATCTTTTGGGATCATGTACTGCTGTTTTGTGACTGATTTTACTAATTTCTATTAGCAAAACTCCAGAACACATGCAGAAGGCAATGTACATCATTGCACTGTCAGTACCACCACTGCAGTGACAGCAGATGGCTAAAGTTCTTTGATTCCAAACACATTTTGAACCCCATTACAACTCTTCGTTGTATGTGCTATCCCTTGGTGCCAAACTTGGGAGTATGGCCAACAGTTTGCTAATACTGAGGCCACATGATGGAAGGACACTACACAATGGTCATGCCTGAAGCAGGAGTCTGCCAGAAGGTATAGCAAGATGAGCTACTCTAGAGGATCAAAATTTAAAAAACTACATAAAAATAAGAAAAGACATGAAATACAGTTATTCTGTGCAACATGCTTTCTTAATTTTCCCACAACACTTTGTTCATCACCTAGAGCTGAGTCTTCTACTAGAAAACCTTAAAGAGAGATAAAAGTGAAATAACTACCAAGCTTGCTGTCAAAACAACTGGAAGTCTTCTTTTGGGGGTTACAAATATTCATGCTGAAAGAAAACAAACCCTGTTAAAACAATCTTGCATGTTTGGACAACTACAGTTGCAGTTTTATGCTTTGACCATTTTATGTGTTTTGATGCTGTCTTTATCTTCCATAGTAACCATATGAAAAGAAAGTCAAATCCACCTATTCTCAAATATTCAAACTTCTACAATGTTTAGGTATCCTGCAGTTTGTTCATAGCTGACTTAAAAGTACAAGTTTCCCACGGCCTAAAGTTATTAGGCGATTTTATATGATTTACACTATTATTCAGAGCACTGCTTTCTTGTTGGGTAGAACTGAAATATATTTAACAATTCAATAGTCATGACACCAAGCTGAAAGAAAATATAACAGCACCAAATGAAAAAAAAATCTGGTTTAAGTTTGTTCTCTAGTGCTTCCTGATTTTATGAATTAACATTAATTCCATTTCTTAAGATCTTAAGTCTTATAACCACAAAGGAAAAGAGGATATTATGATAAGGCTTCATTCTTTTCCTCCTTCATTTTTGGGAACATTTGAAAGTGCCCTACCTATGTTAATATACTTTTGGGAATGCTTATTCATTTTTTATCAGCAAATGCTCTTCGTTCACCTCTCTGATGACACGTTATTGTAAGTGTCATGAGACAGGAAAGCACAATATCCCAAAAATAAAAAAATATTAGCACAGAACTGGAAGCTTGACCTTGAAGAGATACAAATAAAAAAACTACTTAAAGACAGTGCATAAACTAAATCTAAAGATAAAATCTTCAAAAAAAGGAACTGAACGTGATCAATATCCAATCCCTCTTCCTGAATTAAGAATCCTAAGATTTCAAAGATAAAACCAAATTGTGACTCCTTCTAGTTTTCCAGCCACTGTGACCTGCTTAGGTAGCCCTTTGCTCTTCAATAAGAGTTTAACATTCTTTTGATTGTTTGATCATAAGACTAAGAGCTACAAAAAATATTGGATAGATTTTAAAGCCAAATAGAGCTCTACAGTCAGTTTGTCCAACATCCTCTACTCCCTAAGTCATGGAATATTATCTCCTTACTGCTATAACCCAATTACTTCTGTTTGAATAATGCAAACTTTTCTTCAAAGGTTCCAAGATTCAAAATAAAATTACAAAAGTTGGCCTAACAGCTCACAAATACATTCAAGTCAAGGAATGCAGGTTTGGACTGAGATGCATATATGGAATTCAGCCAGTTTCTTGTTTTCATTTGACACATAAAACAGATGGTCAGTGACCTCCTATTTTCCTATCTAACCTCCTCCTTTGGTGCTGTGCAAATATTATACAATATATATTACACAGACAGACACTGAAACTGGTAACATTTGCTATCAATGATTTATAGCTATGACCTAACCCTTTTTTAATAAAAATCAAAATATAATTACATTTTTCTAATTATTCCAACCTTGGAACAAAATTCATTTAGCAGCTCAGATTATTAGCATGGCCCAGTAACATTCTTCTTGATCCTCACATAAGGAAATTGACAGCTTTAATTCTGGCAAATGGTGTTAAGGGATATAATTAACAGAGAATTCTATTCAGACACCATCCTTGCTAAAGCAAAATTCTCCTCAAGAAAAATGCATCTCTACAAAAGCATCGTGTGATGTTGCAATAGGAGATAAAATCAGGTGACTGTAGTCCCTTTCCTTGAACTGAAATGGGTCCAATAATAGCCAGTGACTGAAAACAAAACAACCTACCCATCGTAAAAAGAGGACAAGATAATTTAATTAGGAAACAAAGGTTACTAAAGAGGACTTTTTCTAAAATGAAGAAAAACAATGAGTGCCAGAAAAATATCTTAGAAAAGAAGCATGGTGTAGTGAACCAAATACAAGAAAGAAAAGTAATGAAAGAAAAACAATTTTAAAAAATGCCAGCTCATGATTCAAGAATTGCTCTTTTCTCTCCTTTAACTTGCCTGTCCGTAAATTTGGGCTCCAAAGGATCTCCTGCCTCCATAAAATTTGGATTCTAAAATGAGGATTTTGCCATAGTAAGAGCTGAGTGAGCTTAAGTCCTATATATACTACAGAGAAGTGACAGACGGAATTAAGTTAAAGAACTGGAAGGAGATTTTTTTTTATATACTATTAATGATGCATTCATTTACAGTGGAAATTGCTGAAACATAATTCCTTCACTCTTTACTGCAGCTCCAGAGTCTCAATATTTAACTACACTGTGGGGTGTGGGGTTTTTTTTAATTTTCCTTTGTAATATTTCAAAGTCTCCCCCCTTTACATGTAAAATACCTGTTCAGATTAGTGTATCACTACACAATCTGAAGAGTTTGCCTACCTGTGCCAGTTTGGTTTTCAACCATCCATGACAACCTTCCATGAAGGCCACAGTTAGTATTTAGGCTATTCCACATCTCCATCATATAAATAATATAAGGCTGTCTTCATTAACCAAAATTATTTAGAGCTGCCATCAAAGAAAATTCATTAATACCCAGCCTCCCTTTGTCTATTCAAAATGATTGGCTGTTTTGCTTTGAAGCCACTTACATTGTAAAGACCGTGTTGCAAACTAAGCTAGCTGGGCCCTTACAGATACATGGAATTACAGCTCCGTAATAAATTGCACAAATAATAGAAACATCTGGAGTATAATCTCTTCTTTGAATTTATTCCACCATGTAGAAGGAGTAGATATTCAGCACTCATGCTCAAGTACAATATTCAGAGTTAGCAGACAATAATGGAAGGAGAAAGGAGAGAGAGCTGATTTAAAAATAAGAAGAGAATCACTTATGCATTATTCCCATATTTAATACTGGTACATAAAAGAATATGCAGAATTATCCTCCAATCAAAGCTGCAAGCAACTATTTCATTACTATTTGATCAGTAACTTGAGAGCCACAGATGTAATTCACTATGGAAACAGGAGTGAACCAAAGAAGGGACACCTTCATGAGGCATCAGCTTCCTTCAGTTTCTCTCTTTTTCCCAAAACACCTTTCAATAACACTGTACTGAAAGTGCAGGCTGGCATCTGAAAGTCCAGCTATCTGCAAATATTATTCTGTTTTGTTTTGTTTTCCTATCCACCTTGCTGGAAAAGCAGTGGAGAACCTGTGTCAGTTCTGTGACCCTGCAGGACTGAGAGGTAATGTGCCCTCTCAGGCACACCTGAGGACACTCTGGTCTCTGGAACATGAACAGGGCAACTTCTCAGTCTTTTCTAAGATTCATTGCCTTTTAGGAGCCACTTCGACAAGCACGAACCCGGGACAATTGCTCCTCACCAAGGAGACTCTTCAGACCATTCTTTTCAAGGACTGTGTGCTAGCAGATGTCAAGTAGAGAGAACGACGGAGGAGTATCTTCCTGGCTCTGGTACCAGTTACACTAGGAGCTTCGTACAGAACCAGTAGTGTTTCGAGATAATAATGCTAGAGTTGCGGGGCTCAGAGCAGCACAGAGTATGGACACCAGTGCTGCAGCTGCACGGCGCAACAGTAGCTCCATCCAGATCCACCTCCTCCAAGGTCACCTCGACCACAGAGCTTCTTGCAGGCCCGTCTCTGATGACGGCAAGAGCGGCGGCACGCTTTTTGCTGCTCCCCGCCCATATTTCCCAGCGAAGCTCCCCGGGGCGGGAGGGCCCCCGGACCACGGCTCCGCTCGGGGTGGGCGCTGCCGAAGGGCGCGGGGATGCGGTGGAAGGCGGCCCCGGCACTGTGCTCGCCGCCCCGCGGGGATGAGCGCAGCGGCGCGGGGGCGGGATCGCGCCTTGCTCCCCCCAGAGTTGCGGCCCCGGCCCGGCCCCGCCGCCCGCCTCCCTCCCTGCCCCCCTGTCCGAGGCGGCCGCCNGCACGGCGGGTGTGCGGCGTCTCCCTGCGGTGGCTGCTTTAGTACCGGGGGGCGGCGGCTGCACCCCACGCGGGGTCCGTCCGTCTATCCATCCATCCATCCATCCATCCCTGCGTGGGCGGCGGCTCGTGTGTATGTGTGTGTGACTGACAGTGCGGCGCGCACAGCGCGGGGCAGCTGCCCGCCCGCAGCCCGCCGGGGCCACGGCGGCGCGCCCCGGCTGCGGCAGCCCCCTCTCCGCCCCCCCGACCCCT
>VZRE01000154.1:0-93093 GCA_013396775.1 Cephalopterus ornatus | reverse complement strand
TCTAATCTCGCGGCCGCCGCCGGCTCCTCTCCCTGCCGCGGGTGCGAGTGGGGGAATTAATTTATTTATTTTCCATGAAGTGTCCTCGGCAGCGGGAGAGCCCGGGCCAGGCGGCAGCGAGGGAGGCCTGGATGCTGCTGAGGGGCCGACGGGGCGCCCCTGTCCCGGGAGTGCTGCCGGGGAGCGGCCGAGGCGCTTCAGCACCGGCGCGGGGGGGCGGGGGCTGCGGAGGAGACGCCTCTCGGGCTGCCCAACCCGGCTCCGCGGGGCTGGCGGGGGCGCGGCGCCCGGCCCGGGGAGAAGGGGATGGAGCCAGCGCCAGCGGGAGCTGGGATGGGACGAGACGGGACGGGATGTTCCGCATCGTACCGGGCTGGGGCGGGCGGGCGGGTGGCAGCGCCGAGCCCCCGCGCCACCTGGAGCCAGGCGTGGGCCCTCCCCGCCCATCTGCCCGCCCCGCGGCACCCAGAGCCGCTACATTCTCCAGAAATTCTGTCCTTAAGGCTAAAATCCTGTAGTGAAAGAGATAAACATAATCATATAATTGCATTATTAAAGCCTTTACCATCATCCCTATGCGTAAAGGTTGCACATCATGTACAATACTTAAAGTAGTGTGAGGAGGCTGGAATAATTATGGTTGTTGACATTGTGTTGCAAAATGTACAAAAGGAAATGTGATTATCATAGTGTTCTATTAGGAAAAAAAATCAAAAAACTTTATTGTATGCACTTTGTTAGTGAGAGCTTTATGAATAGGATCTTTACAGGCATGTAAAGAAACTAAGACTGCCTGTGTATGGATAGCAGGAGAGAGAACTTAGGGATATTCTAGTTTGCTGAGCCTAGTGAAGGAGGGAAAGACTTGAACTTGTGCAGTTTATTCTTGCCTGTTTATTTTCCATTGGTAACATTTGAATCCCTTAGCTGGCATCAGCCACAACATTTCAGAAAATTAATCCGGAAAGGAGCATATCACCCCTCAAAAAAGTGGCAACATGAATGGTAATACCCATTACACATTCAAGAATACATCCACAGAGCACTGTCATCTGCAGCACAAGTTCGCAGAAATCAGGTTTCTTTGGCTCCTTTTCTTATGATTCAGTTTGCTTTTATGTGAGAAGTGTTATTCATTACTCTGTCTTTTAAACTATAATCATTAAAGACCTGGAGATACCAGTAATGTAACATTTTATCATTCCTTCATTCTTTAGGATGTTATTGTTATAATTTATGTATCATCTGTTTCCAGGGCAAGTTTTTCAGATTCAGGAGATAATACTTTGTCACGTGTTTGTAAAGCAGCCAGGTCTCTACAGTCTCTGGGCAGAATCTGGCACTGTACTCATAAGGAGCAGTAAGTAGTTCACTGGTAGAGACAGCAAACACTGTTCTTCCTGAAACAAACCAAATAGTTTGGAATCATTTTTTGACATTGCGTAAACTAAGTAATACTTGAGTTACATATCTGAGTCCAGGGACATTTTTAGAAGCAAACATGACTGACAGGGCAGCTTGTGTAAGTCACAGTTACAATAATTTGGGTAGCGGTATCGGGCATCTCTTGCGCAAGTGTGTGAAGGGAGCCTGTGCCCAGCATCCTCACAGGCACAGTATCTGTCTGGGCAGCAGGCTGCACTACAGGCTTTGAGATACACTAAGGGGCCCACTAAGACCCACAAGGGGCCCACTAAGCCAGTTGGAGGAAAGAATAAACACTAAGCTGTGACTCTTGGGCATGCAAGCAAAGAAAACTTGGGTACCAATGCCCATGGCCACACTCTTCTAGGCAGGCCCACAATTACAGGATTAAAAATGTGTAAATTATGATGAAATCTGATGAACACTCTTTCATAGAAAAGCTACTAGTGCTGAAATCAAACTTGTATACTTGGCATTACAGTAGTCTCAAGCTCTCCTACGTATTCAAACACTTTGTGTGCCCTGAAGGAAGTTGTAGGCCATATAGGACCTCAGACAGTTCCTGTAAAATGCCTAGCATGTCTACATTGCCATTTACAGTGAAATATTACAGATTACATGCTGGTTTATGTAACGTAAAGAGAGTGATAAATATATTAATATGAAAATGATACCTCTTTTTCATTGGATATTTCTACTGGAAACAAAGGGGTCCAGGAGGGATGGACATGCTGTAAGAAGGAAGTCTTGAACACACAGGAGCAGGCTGTCCCAGAGTACTGAAAGGCGAGCCGGCAGGGAAGACAGCCGCCTGGCTGAACAGGGAGATTTTGATGGTAATTAGGGGAAAAAAAGAGAGCTTACTGATTATGGAAAAAAGGGCTGGCTACTCATAAAGAGTTTAGGAATATAGTTAGGTCATGTAGAAATAAAATTAGATAGACAAATGCACAACTTGAACTCAGTCTAACCACTTCTGTTAGGGATAACAAGAACTGCTTCTACAAATACATCAATACCAAAAGGAGAGGCAAGGAAAACCTCCATTCTTTGTTGAATGTGGGGGGGAACATAGCAAAAATAAGGAAAAGGCTGAGGTACTTAACACCTTCTTTGCCTCAGTTTTCAACATTAAGACAGGTTGTCCTCAGGACAAGTGGCCTCAGGAGATGGTAGACAGAGACAGGA
This sequence comes from Cephalopterus ornatus, assembly GCA_013396775.1. Taxonomy (NCBI): domain Eukaryota; kingdom Metazoa; phylum Chordata; class Aves; order Passeriformes; family Cotingidae; genus Cephalopterus; species Cephalopterus ornatus. Next base: position 90,480 of record VZRE01000154.1, on the reverse strand, counting down.
AGCTGAATAGCCCCCCTGTAATCCAGGAGGAAACAATTAGCAACCTGCTGAGCCACTTGGATCCTCACAAGTCTATAGGACCGGATGGGATCCATCCTGGGGTGATGAGGAAGCTGGCAGAAGAGCTCGCCAAGCTGCTCTCCATCATTTACCAACAGTCCTGGCTCACCGGGGAGGTCCCAGATGATTGGAAGTTGGCAAATGTCACACCAATCCACAAAAAGGGCTGCAAGGAGAATTCGGGAAACTACAGGCCTATCAGCCTGACCTCAGTGCCTGGCAAGGTTATGGAGAAGATCATGCTAAGTGCAATCACACAACACCTACAAGACGGACAAGGGATCAGACCCAGCCAGCACGGGTTTAGGAGGGGCGGGTCCTGTCTGACCAACCTGATCTCCTTTTATGATCAGGTGACCGGCCTGGTGGATGAGGGGAAGTCTGTGGATGTGGTCTATCTAGACTTCACCAAAGCCTTCGACACCATAGCATACTCCTGGAAAAGCTGACAGCCCACAGCTTGGACAGGGGCAGTCTCTGCTGGGTGATGGCCAGGGCCAGAGAGTGGTGGTGAATGGTGCTGCATCCAGGTGGTGACCGGTCACTAGTGGTATCCCCCAGGGATCAGTGTTGGGCCCAGTTCTGTTTAATATCTTTATTGATGATCTGGACGAGGGGGTCGAGTCTGCCATTAGTAAATTTGCAGATGACACCAAGCTGAGGGGGAGTGTTGATCTGCTGGAAGGCAGGAGGGCTTATCAGAGGGACCTGGACAAGCTGGAGAATTGGGCTGATTCCAATGGGATGAGGTTCAGCAAGGCCAAGTGCCAAGTCCTGCACTTTGGCCACAACAGCCCCCTGCAGTGCTACAGGNGGCTGGGCACAGAGTGGCTGGAGAGCAGCCAGGCAGAAAGGGACCTGGGAGTTTGGATTGACAGGAAGCTGAACAGGAGCCAGCAGTGTGCCCAGGTGGCCAAGAAGACCAATGGCATCCTGGCCTGGATCAGGAACAGTGTGGCCAGCAGGAGCAGGGAAGTGATTCTTCCCCTGTACTCAGCGCTGGTGAGGCCACGCCTGGAGTACTGTGTCCAGTTCAGGAAGGATATTGAGGTGCTGGAGCAGGTCCAGAGAAGAGCAACGAGGCTGGTGAAGGGACTCCAGCACAAGTCCTGTGAGAGGGAGCTGGGGTTGTTTAGCCTGGAGAAGAGGAGGCTCAGGGGAGACTTCCTAACTCTCTACAACTACCTGAAAGGAGGTTGTAGCCAGGTGGGTGTCAGTCTCTTCTCCCAGGCAACCTGCAGTAGGACAAGAAGGCATGGCCTTAAGCTGTGGCAGAGGAGGTTTAGGTTGGATATTAGGAAGAAATTTTTTACAGAGAGAGAGTAATCAGACATTGGAATGGGCTGCGACGTACTTCATAGTACATGCTGCATGCTATGTAAAACAATGCTACATACAGTACAAACTGATGTATTCTGTACTTACAAATAAATTTTGATTTATTATACTGCATATATTAACATCTATATAGATTATATTAGTGTATGTTAATCATTATATAGATGTATGCATTTTGTGTGTATACATATGTGTCTTGTAGCTTCTTTCAATATCTCTTTTCAGAACACCCTCTTTAAGAAAGGTGTATGCATCTTAATTGCCTTACTGTTGCATTTTGTGTTTTCTAGTCCAAGGCAGAGTCTGAACATAAAATGAATGCATTTATAATTGTGTTAGTCTAGCCTACAGTCTGTGCAAGTTCAGGTACAGCTTAGTGCCTGCAACTGCTTAAGGTCACAAAAATTACCATGAGCCCTCAGACTAGAAGTTGATGTATGAATTTATTTTTTATTCTGACTTTGATTGCAGTGACATCACGTTTTTAAAGTGAATACAGTCTTCTGTGAGTGCCCGTTGAATGAGGGCTTTGAAGTAATTTGATTCCCTGTTGCAGATTGAAAAAAAATCTGTTGTCATTCTGCGTCTTTCCAGTGTTGGTGCACCTTTGCTGTAGGAAGCCCGTTATTCGAAGTAAAAATGTTCATAGGCTATGCTCTTAGGGTAAGAATTAAAAACATTTGAGTGATAGCAATTAAAAATTTCTGTGTGAATTTCTAGAAACTACCAAAGGTTCAGAGCTGGTGCACGTGTATATGTGTCTCTGTATGGGTGTGTGGCATTCTGTATTTTTCAGTGAAATAATTGTAAAGAAGAAATTAAACCAAATTATCATGTGTCTGTATGAAAAGAGTCACACATCTAGTTATTCATTTTGTCCACTTGATAGTGTGATAGATTTCTGTAAGGTTGCATGTTGAACACTCTCTTGTTTTGATTGATCACAGCTTGAGGTCTTTTTAGCGATATTAACATACAAGATTTGTAAGTATTATTTTTCACTAGAGAAAAAGAAAATGCTACTAGCATTGAATATGTGATGGTATTTTCTGTAAGTCTATCCATTAATTGTTTGGGTAGGTCATCTACTAGAATAGTCCATTTTCCCCACATGCCACTTGTTTTAGCTGAAACAAGACTTTTACCGGTCATCTGCTGAGCTTAGATTCCTCTGCTATGTCACAGGTTATGTCTTGTTACAGAGTTTGAATCTAAAGGGTACATGTTTCTGGCTGTGTGTTGTTCTGGCCTACATAGGATTACATTCTGATTATATTCTGTTTTTTTCTAGATTGATTTAATTCACTATATTCCCAACTCAAATGTCTCTCATGTCCATAAGCAGGTTGTTGGGGTGCACATTCTTTTCATTTCTAACTAATACACAGGACAGTATCACAAATATTATATTGGTGAATCATATAGGCCACCTTCTCTGAGCTTTATATTAACAACTAATAATCATCAACTTGTGTCTCACTACACCCTCATTCATACATACAAATAGCTCTGTCATTGCCATAAAATTTAATCCTAGTCCTATTAGTGAACAGGATACATATACTTCAAGTTTTGTAACAAGATTCATACAAATATGATTAGAGTGTAGAATTCTAATGATAATGTATGGCCAAAGTATGTCTTTCTGTTGAGGTCAGTTTTCTCCATAACCATCAACCACATTTATTCTAGGCCCAATAAAATTCTTCTCTTTTACAGCTCACAGTGACAGAGAACACAGCGCATTGTAACCACAGGAATAGACTCGTCTGTGAAAGATCTCTATCAAGCCTCACAGAGAATTTTAGGCAGCTGGCAGTTATCAGCTGAAGCAGGTAGTCAGTAGAAGTGTAGAAGATAAATAGATAATTGAAAACCAATCTGGAAACCTGGAAGAGATAATAAGCCTCTCTTCTAGAGGGAAGGCAACAACTCAGGTAGGTCACTGATGAAATCAACTCCCAGATCAATGTTGTGTCTAATACTACTGAAAATACAATGGCAGTTCATGCCTGTCATGACTGAAGTAGTAGTCAAGTTGTTGTTGGAAATGTAATTTGGTATATTCAGTTATACAAATCACAATTGCAGTAGAGTGAAGAAGGATCATACTGCTGAAAGACAGGTGACCACAATCTTAGGAGCTAAATTACAGTTGCCAAAATAGAAAACTAGTTCCACTCCCTTCTTACTCTCCATGCTGCTTTATCTGTACTGCCTGCAACCATTATATAGTATTCCTACCATACTGACCGTAGTCCTCTGTGGGGCAGGTGATTACTTTTTTGTGTAATTTCTATTTGTATTAAAATAATGGAACTATTCTGTTTTCTCTACCATAAGCACAGAGAATGGAGGGGAAGGCCCGTAGCTACGAGCAAAAGCATGTGTTGATCTTAGTCACTCCATTTTAAAACAAGTCACTCTCTTCAAGTTGCTCTTATGATTCTCGAATTCCTGTCTGCAGAAAGTGTGAAATCTTGTATGAACATGCAAGGAAACTGGTACCATTTGGTAACTCTTCTTGCTGGGTTCTGAGATCTTGTAGAACTATACTGGTGGAAGTGAGATAGCAGGAGGGGATATTTCTGTGAGAGTGGGCACAGAAAAGAAGTCTTTGGCATATTGCCAAAAAGAAAGTAGCATTTTTTCCACCAGAGAAGTGTTTGAATTGATCCACTGACATCTGTCTTTATTTTGTTAAACAACTCAGGTGGACCACAGGAAATAGCTGATGACAATGTAATATTAATTCTTTTGGAGGTGAACAGAACAACAAAAAACAAACAAACCAAAAAAACCAAACCAAAATCAACAAACAAAAAAAGGAAAGACTTCTGCTGCTCCATTTGCTTTGAAAGAGGCTTTTTAAAAATTTTTCTCCAGGACGCATTTAAAAATCCGTCTACAAGAATTATAAATAAATCTGCGCATTTACACTGGAAGAGTAACTTTTCAGATAAAATTCCAGAATTTGCCTAAATATTTTTTATATTAGAGTCCAGTATATCAATAATTGTAATCTAAGAAGATGTTGACAACATGTTGTTATAAACAGTGCAAATAATACTTAATATATAGAGCTAGAAGTAAGACAGCATCAGTCTCAGGGAAGCATCCTTATAATTAGGATAGAAATAGATCTATTTTACTTTTTTCTTCCTCTTACAAATCCTTTGAAAATTTCAGTCTTTTTCTGTGTTGGGATCCGGATTAAACAGGAAAAGTGGAGAATAAATAGTTCAGCTCAGGCTATGTAACTCTCTGAGATTTGGGTGCTACTGTAGGAGGTCTGAGCAGAGAAAGGTCTTAGCAATTCTTTCTGGTCAAGGTCTCTAATTGTATATAAAAGGAGACATCCTTCATTATCTGGTTGTGCTCAAAAATTTACTCAGTGTTCTAAATCTCAGGGGATGAAGATGTCTGTTCTGCGTAGGTACTACATGAGTTGGATTAACTGTTCAGACAAACATCATGTTTGACTGTTCCCTAAGCTATATGCTTTACCATCAGGGCAAAGAAAAAGGCTTTCCCCTTAAGGAACTTCTCATGGAGGCACTTAAACCACTGCTTCAGAACTGTAAAAATCATCAGTATATCATGTATTTACTTTCTTTACTGATGAGGTCCAAAATGTAGTTTTTCAATATAAAGGTATTATATAAGATTTCAGCTGTAGGAAAATGTCTATGTTTTGGAGGTGGTTCTAAGGTGAATTATGAGGAAGCAGAAGTCAGCTTTTTTGGGGGGAAGGTCTAAGACTCCTAATCCAAACCCTATTTTCCCAACAAATACATAGTATGACAGCTATGTGTTTGCATATGTTCACATAGGTCTTCTTACTTTTTGGTGTCTTTCTTATTCTGTAACAATTAGGTCTCATGGAGCTTCTGCTGGTGCCCTGGGATCACACTATTCTGTTGAGGTTTTTTTCCACAGAATCAGTAATGATAATTTCTATTTTCATGTTTCCAGTTTTCACGTTTTATTGCCAGTCATTGTCTGATTTTCAGTAATATCTTTGCATGAACGAGTCTGATACTGAATTGGTATTGAAATATTCACTTCTTGTCAAATGGCTTGAATTCTGCAAAAATTTATTGTGATCTAGGGTGAGACTCCAGTGGAGATTAAGATGCCTTGGGCATCTATATGGAAGTGCTCAAGTGTCAGCTATATGTATAAACTCCTGTTCTAGACAGCAGTCAGTGCAATCTGTGCACCCTATCAGTGCCTTGTCAGCTGACAAACTGCTTTGAATGTGTTTCAGAGTGAGCTAGGTTGTTCTCTAGCCTCCATCTGAACACAGAGAAAAAATATGGCATTGTGTGAAATGTACTATCCGCTTCTGTCTTGCAGTTCTCTACAGGATGAAATTCCCAGAAACTGAAAAAATACTATACTGTAATCATTAGGTTCCTGACAAAAATAATGAAAAGAACTTTCTTGAGTTTCTCCCAAAGATAAATCAGGATTATGTAAAATTGTCATTTGCTGTGACTCATGCACATCATACAACTCTGTATTGTAGGCTGGTAAAACATATTTGGCCAAGTAACAGCAATCTTGGATATCTTCATATGCCTTTATTCTGAAAATGACTATCACTGTAATGATGTCAGTTCTTGGATCTCTCAGGCTCATTCAATACATTTAAGATATTAACAAGATTATTGGAGTTGGTAGCTTGTGATAATGGGAGACTGTATTTGTGGATGCAGAACGTTATTCTGAATTTGGTGTCCGAGTGTCTTATTTATCTGTTCCATGTGAATAAAATACTTGCTGTAAACATAGTTTTTTGTTTTCTTTGTAGTGATTCTATCTATTGGGGGAAAGGAAGTCATCTATCCCTTATCCTAGAAATATTTGCTTCTCATAGCACCAATACAACAGGTTTTTTAGAGCATTGGGTTAATCTGAAGATCAGCACCTAATATACCACAGAACAGGTTTGAATCCAACAATCAAATAAGATCAGAAAGCAATTGCAAAGGACACAATTCAAATTATGGTCGAAATAAGGTTACACAGGGTGGCTACTGTCGCAGCTACAGAGACAGAGCCTAGACAGCTGCAGAGCAGTGGCAGCCAGCCAGCGTGCCTGAACAGGTGAAGATGAGGCCAAACAGAGGAGGACTTAAGACATTAGCTGCTCTAATATAGAACCAACAAGCTATATAAGATCCTTACATACTCAGACAAGAATTACAATGCCTAGTTGGAAACAAAGTCCTTGAAGCTTCTTGTGCAAGTTTTCAAGTAGAATTTCTCATAGCCAAACTATTTACAAAATATTAACTTTTGAGACATATTTAATTCTAAAAATTGTTTACATTAGGTACATCATAAACAATCTTTGCCCTCAAATACATCATATAGTGAGTCATTAAAGAGAGGCCATGACTTCACAGGCACATTTCAGTTTATGCAAAGATAATCCTGATTTTCCTTCTTTGGTTGGTAATTAGGATCTGTGAACCCATGTATACTGTTTCTAGTATCCCAACTAGCCCACTCTTCATGATGGTATATGGTTTCTCGTGTACCTTAATTGTTCTTTGAACAAACAAAAAGTTCTTATGAAAGCCCTGTTTCTCTCTGAAAGTGCATTTTTCAGATATAATGTATTATCTGTGTGCGTCTCCACAGGATGAAAATATTATTTTTCTTATTCTATTTATAAGGCATATTAATGATTTATAGAATAGTTGCAGACTGACACAAAGGCCTGGCAATTGAAAACAAGCAATTAAACAGCTCAAAAAGGAGGAAAAGAGATGCAGTACAGAAAGATCTATGCAGAGAACCTGTAGGTGTCTGCAACCCTCCCCATTATTCTCTCTAGAAAGTACTCAGGATTAGCTAAGAATATAGATGATGTCAGAACCAGTCCTCTAAACCTTTCCAATTTTCCAATATAAAAATCTATTGTAGAACTGTGGTATTAGGTGTGAAACAAACTCTTCCTTTTTTTTACATCAATAGATTTTTTTTTTCATTAAATTTTAACTCATCTGTGCGATATACTGTGTATATTTTTTCTTATTAAGTAAAAAAATCTTTCCTGATAAGGGCATCTTTTCTGTGAAAGCACCTCTTAAAATAGACTAGCTTGATGCTCTGGATAGTGCTTTGACATTGAAAAAAACCAGAGAGATGCAAACAAATTCTAGCAAGTCTGGAAGTGATGCCTGCATACTTTAGAAATGGTTTGACTCATTAGTAGATTAATAGGCTGCACAGAGACCTGGATCTTTGAAAGAAGTCAGTGAATTAAGGGCAGGCATACCCTGTAGCTCCCATTAGCCTGCATATTAACCAGCTAGATCTACAGATATTTCTGTCCCGTACAAATCAGTAGAACAATGGATATATGTTTTATATAAAATTGTCATGGCCATAAAATGGAATGTAGAAACATTTTACAATTACTGCAGTTAGAATGGTCAAAGCATTTAAATACAGCTTTGTCAGGGTTTTTATTCTCAAGGGCCTACCTATTCAAAACTCTGAGGTAGCTGAACATCACAGAGTTAGGTTTCCTAGTATGGTTAATTTTTTTCCTCAGTAATAATTCATAAAATCATTTAACAACTTTTGTGCAAAAATATGGTTTGATGTATATGATAGAAGCTATACGTGCTCCTGGCTGAGGGCAAAGGAATGGGTAAGATGACCTGTCATCTATGATTGCAAGCTGCTGTTCCTACCCTTTTTCTTTCCAACAGTGATAAGTTGTGGTGACAGACAAAGTGAAATACAGCAGTCCCTTCCAAATGGCTTATAGCGTTCTCTGTGTGCCGGAAGGTCATAGGAAAGGTCAGCAAGATTCCAAACACTATACATTAAAGAGTTCAATTGCAGGGAGGAGCCTTTGCCAATCACGTTTTGAATTTCAGTTACTCTTACATGAGATGTATAACACCAAATGAAACTTTTGCAATCTGGTAGCTACATCAGACCTAAGCAACTAGGCTACCCTTATTCTCAGTGGTTAGAAGTAGGCATCTGAAGGACACAATTTCATCAAAAAGTTCTAAAAGGGGTAAGTGAAATTGTGATCTGGATCCATTATTTGCTATTGGCTACAAAGACAAGCCAAGGTGTTAGTACTGGTATAAACAGCTGCAGTTTAAAAATCTAAAGGTAAGTGAACTTATTTAATTCCTAACTTTTCCCTTTTTTGCCTATTGCCATCCTTTTTCATGGAAAAAGTGGTCAGTAGACTCAAAACAAATTTATCATACTGCCTTTAGCTGATTTTTGACTGCTCAATAGTTCATTATATCCTATATGTTTGTATCCTATATACAATGACTTATCACAGACCTAAAATTTTCGCTGATACTTCTGCCCTAAGTAAGCATATTAGTTAAGCTGAAGAAAATTAAAGCAAAAAGCCATTGAGTTGTGCATGTGAATTTAGGACTAACAGACTTTCTCCTACAGTCTCCAGCATGGAACAGTGACAAGGATGAAGAAGACATGGATTGTGATATCTTCGCTGATTTTATTTTAGATGTAGTAAGAGACATTTCAACCTGGTTCTGCCTGCCCAGCAACATATGCACCTAAACATAAGGATTTAAAACGTTGTTGGTCAGTTGTTCACTATACTTAAACCACATGTGGCTAAAGTATTCCATTTGAAAGTTGCCAATGTGCTCCATTTCAAAAGTGGACTTTGAAAAGATCCTGTAATATGGATGCATTATCCAACAGAAGTGAAAAAATGTCACAATTTTGCTGCACTTGTATTTCGTATAAGTTATAATGAATCTTCCTACTGACAACTTGAACACCCATAAAGCTCTGCAGGAATAGGAGTTATTTACCAACAAATCCAAAGCTATGGCTAATGAGCCCAGGCCATCAATGCAGCTACCAGAGACCTGCCAGTAGCTGGCAGCTGATCCATGACATTCATGGAGAATATATTTTTTTCCTGTGTGCAACATCTCTTTGCCAAGTGTGTTCAGACTTAGCACAGATAGAAATACTCAATACTAAGTAATTTTTTGCTATGATAGGAAGTATTTTGTTTGGTTAGTTTTTTCTCCCCCATATGAGAGCTACATTCTCTGTTTCTTTCAGCCCTCATCAAATACTTAGCTAACCATTGTTACAAAAATACAGTAAAAGAAGTAATAAAAAACCCTAGCTACCAGTCATCTTGTAGTGATCATTTAGCATTATCAAATAAAATAAAGCATGACACTCAAAGGGGAGCAAATTGGGTGTATATATAATGAATTCAATTCCCATTCATTTCTCAGTGAGAGTTTTTGAAGGAAAGTTGGAAAAATTAGTCATGTTTTCAGTGAGCACAATGAGACTGTTGTTTGTAAACCAATGCTTATGTTTTGTTATCCATATATGACTATACAGTTAATTTTTCATCTTAGAGAACTGCGCCTCAGTACTTTTGCCATACATGTCTGTCATTATCCTGAACAAAAAGGGTGAAGATAGAGTGGTTTAAAAAGGTTTAAAAAAACCCCCGAACAAACAGCTCCCCATCCAAAAAGAAGCCAAACTAGAACAAAAGTTCCAATGGGAAAAAGCTCTTTTTATATTCGAGTAATATTTGGGTAATTTATTGGTGTTTTTCTGAGTATCTAATTTTGATGATATTATGGTAATTATTTTTATTGTGAATGAACTCAGAAGTGCTCAGATTAGCAAATGAGTCCTTTTCTAGATCTTAATAATGAAAGATCAATACGTGATTCTAAAATTACTTGTGACAGATCTCAATAATAATGGAGGAATATAGCTTTCAATTCACTTGTGTACTTCAGTGTATTTATGTCAACGAGACGATGTTCAGTTCTCTGCAAAGAATTGATTTTTCAATTTACCTTCTAAATTAAGTGATAGAAATAATTTTTTGGTTTTTTTGGTTTGAGATCAAAGTATTTTGTGGCCCTGTATAAACAATTTTCTTGGAACACAGATAAGAAAAGAAGAAGATAGACCAAATCCAGACAAAGCTGCTGGAGAAAGCCACATATTTCTTTCTGTTGGTGTGTTAAAACATCCACCTGTGCTGTACATCTTAGGTTTAGTTTTCAGTTCAGCTTAGGGGAACTAACTTCTTTAAATAAACTTCTTTAATCCTGAATTCCAAGCTGTGAATGGTTTTGTAAAGAGGACAATTCCAACAAAAGGAAGAGAAGTCTTATCTTCTCTCTTCTCTGCATTACTGTCAGAATATCCATAGCCTTGGGAGAAGGTATTAATTTAACCTATGAAATAAACTGTTTCAGATTCCTACCCTCTATCAGAAAGAGAACAAATCAGAAAGAGTTCAGACAAGAATCATAACAGGTGGGATGTAGAGCATGTGAACACTGGGAAATTTATGGACAGGATGTCCACATGTTGGGGAAACTCCATTTTATGTAAGACATCACTGACTCTGAGAGAGCAATAGCTTATAGTATGGGGTTCAGAAAACTGTTCAAGAACCACTGGATTTAAAAGCACTAATACAAAACAGCACAGTAAAAGGTAAATATGCTCTCCCATTTCTGCTTTGTACTCTGATGTTAGGATCCCTAGGATCTGGGAGAAGGCTGGGAATTTAATCACGGACTGTCAAATTTTGTATGAATGTCAGGAGCACTAGATTAAACAGGCATAATGATAGTTTTATGTTTGTGTGTGTGTCAGGAAATTTTCAAAGTTCTGGTAATGAGCACATTTGGCTTGTGCTCACATAATTTGGAAGTGAATGAAAATGCATTTTTGGAGAAATTCATACTTTGTCAAATCATCATCATCATCACCATCATCTCTACTCATCTCTCCTCATCTGACATCAACCTTAGCAGCAGTCCTTCAATGAATGAAGATGGAGCAGAATTAAAAGATATCATTAGGAACACTTAGCACAATAAGGGTGTTTAATATGGAGCTACATTTCATTTTGCATCATACTAAATGATTGCAGTTACAGGAAAGGGGAGAAAAACTATCTAGTTTGTCAAATGCACACGGAGTCACAAAATAAAATTGTTTGACTTAAGGAATTGAAAAGCATAAATGAAGATTAAGGAAAAAAAAATTAAGATGCTGATGCATTGCAAATTTGGAACATGACTATATGAACAAGGGCAATTTGCAAACACAGCAGTCACTTCCTCTATTCCTCTGCTTATGGCATTTAGTGACTTCCTTGACTATTTCTGACAGCTTTTGTTTTCTTTGTCATGTATCTCAGTGTATTTTATAGACTGAACAAAGGTACATCAATCAGAATTACAAACCATCCTATTTCATGCCATATTAGAACCTCCTTAATGCAAAAGTCTTCTTTCTCTCTGTCCCACCTTCACATACACACTTACATACAGAAAATTAAGAATACATGAGTTTGCATAACCTGATAGTTTAAAAGTTTGTAGATAGAATTAAATCCAAATTAGTAAGAGGAAATTAGGTCATTTTAACTTTTATAGTGTTATATAAAATGGTTTTTGAAAGAAGAAACATGAATGATGTAAATTATATTTGTTTAAGCTAAAATAATTCTTGATTATGCAGTTTCAGAGTTTCTAGGGAAGTCATTGAAGTGTCTTGCTGAGAACCTAAAATTTTTTGAGAGCAAGTGTGCATGCACAGTGCTATAAGAGGTTGTTTTTTATAGATCTCAGAAACAGGATTTCAAAGGCAATCAAGTTCAACCTTCTGCTGTTGCTGACTAAGTTGTTACAATACTTTTTAAGATTTGGATATCTATATTAAAATAAACTTTTCTTTGCAGAAAATATTTTCTTTCTGAAGTTCCTCACTTCAAACGAGTGCATTTTAGAGCTTCTCTTATCTAATGTCATGATCTCTTTCTACTGAAATGGACTACAGTATCAACCATATCCAAGGTTTCTGTTCACTCTCCTTGTTCACCTATATCTTTACCTTATTTTGACAACATTTTTAAATTAAGCTCTGACTTACCTTTTTGAAGAAACCTCCTTTTCTTTTTTTTCTAAAGCTTCAAGTTGGTCCCTGTAATTAATGATGTATTGGCTAGATATTGACTCAAGAAAGGATAAAACTTATTCACTCAAAGAATTCATGATGTAAATTTATGAGTGAAATATTTTTCTTCACTGCACTATGTTGTTAGATAAACCTGTCCACCAAGAAGTATATTAAAACAAGCATTTTCATTAATTTGTGGAGTTCACCCTGGTTCTTGATTGAGGCCATTCACAACAGTAGGCAACCACTGATTTAACAATAGTCTCAGGGTGAGTCATTCACAGAACTATTTTTGAAGCACATCATAAAAATTATGCCAAAAAACAAGTAGTTGTTCCCTCCAAAGTTGATAATCTTTTGCTGCATTTGCAGAGGCCAGGCAGATTCTCTCCCAGCACTTTTTTGTCCCTTCAGCTTCCTACATGAACTGACAATATAATTAACTCCTTCAGCACTGAGTTCCCTATTCCCTGAAGCTTTTCTAATTCAGATAGTAGCCTTTATATTATTTTGATGGAGTGATGTCTTTCGCTAAGACCTTATAAAAGTGATTTTCCATGATGCACTTAGATTGAATTTTTGGTTCTCTTATTTCCATACCAGAAACAGATCAAAATATCTAAATCTCAGAAGGCATATACTATTCTGCTACTTCTGAACCTGGAGGTATCTGTATGCAATTAGCCCCCTTCTTTCTGTCTAAAGCTTTGTAGGAACATATATGATTGCAGAATTATTTTGTCTTGAAAAGCATTGCCTACTCTACGTCTGAACTCCATTATGATTTAGAAACCTAAAGACTGTTTCCCAAAGGATCCAATCTAGTAAGTCCTTGTTGGATGGTCTCACAAACTGGCATCAGAGTGTTCAATCTATTGCAAGCTACAACTGTTTCCTTCAGAAACCATGGCTTGGAAAAGAGATGAGATTACTAGGGTACATGCTGATGGAAGGCAATCTACATGGGTTTAATCATCACTCCCTAGATAATTTATGTACATTAAACTTAATTTAGGATTGAAATAAAATAATAATGATAATAACATTATTTACCCAATATGGAGTCCATCTGAAACTAACACTTCTAGCTGGGTGCTTTGGGTATCACTGTCAGCCCCTACCTAAGCTATAGCCTTATTATGAGGGAATTTACTTGAGATATGAAAGCTGTGGATTTAACTTTGTTGGAGTTGAAGGGAAAGAAGTAATTCTCTGCAACGTATTTATATAGTGAGCTACATTCTAAGTGTAGGTAGCATCAGATGTGCTTTAAAAAAGTTGAGTCCTGTTTGATTGTTTACATGTTTAGCCTGAGGAAAGGATTTAGCACCGGAGTCCAAAATTTTCAATGAAGTCTGTTTAGAGTAAAGCAAAAACAAACAAACAAAAAAACTCCTCACCCTCAAAAAAACCCACAACCAAAAAACCCCCCAAAACCAACCAAAATGAAAAACAAACAAACAAAAAAACCTGATTGGTCAAACCCTTCCTATGAACTCTTTATTTTCCTCCATAATCAGAACGTGTGACCTATAAATTGCTAAACCTTGGCAAATTCAGCGACTTTCTGTATTACCATTAGCATTGAATTGCATCTTCACCCTGCAACAACTGGTGGCACTTGTAAACAACCAGGGAGCACACTTCAACTCTAAGGCCAACTGGCCACAGCCACATAATATTCTTGGCCTTGGGACTGTGCCTGGGAGAGTATACTTCGATCCAGATGTCATTTCCTTTATTTTCCAGTTAATATGTTTGAAATAATGAAAGAACATTGCAGCTCAGAATGTTGTTTTCAGATCATGTTACTGAGGGCATCTGTTATAGGTTCTGGGTTGTCACAGACTGGGCTTGTGGGTGTATTCAAGGTGCAAGACTTGCTGGAATAGTGCTGGAGGTGGTAGTAGGCTAGTAAGCAATAGCAGGGTGAGAAAGCTCTGGGTGGGGGAGTAGCTCTTGGTTCTTGCAATGCCAGACATTTTCCAGGTGAGCGTTAGATGGTACAGGTGAAAAGCACGCCAGAGAGTATGTTAATTATTAAGCAGTACGAATAGTTGAGTTCAGGGTTTGAGCTTGCTCTCTAGTCCTACTTCGCTTAGCACTGTAGACATGGACTAATGAGATAAGGTTTTACTGCTGGGGTCATTTTCCCCTAATCCAAAAAAATGTTTGATTGTGAGTAGGCAGGGAGACAGAAGCAGATAATATCAGGCATCAGGCTGGTTTCAATAACAAGGATTGGACAAAGGTAGCACAAAATGCTTGGTTTACCCCTTTACAGTTGAAGTAAACTATGCTCTTATCCTCTGCTACACATCATATTTAGTGGATTTTGTTAGAAGGGAAATGATGCAGAGACACCAGAGCAGAAACGGAAAGTAAAAGAGGAAACCAGATCACAGAGGAACTATGAATGTGTTATAAAGAAAGAACTATGAATGTGTCATAAAACCAAAACTATGGAAATGGGTAAAGAGAAGTCTTAAACAGGACTTTCCTAACTACAACAGATTGCAATGACATCTTCATCCTAGTCCCACAATAGATCTTTGAAAGGGCTATTGATTTTGCTCCCATGGTATCACATTTTATTCAGTTGTTTGTTTTAAATAGAAGATCTGAGTAGTAGATTAGTCTGGAGATATGTCAGTAAGACAGAAAGACATCTTGATTTTTAAAAAGGAAATTATACATCTTTGGCCAACCCTGGTATCCAAATCCAATTCTTAAAAATTACTAAAGTAGATGTCAACCTTTGAAACATCTTAATACAATATGTCCATAAAGTATAACAAAATGAGAACTATGCAGATCCATCCAAAACATAAACAAGGAAATATGGCAGTTTACTTGCTTCTTTATGGATTTTTATGTTATCATTTTATTCTAAGTGATGATTTTGTAGATTTCCAAATTATTCTTACTCTTAACATTCTTATAACCTGTGCATCTTTGGTTGAAAATTGTTGTAGTGAATTCATTAACAGCAACCAAAATGACAATATACATTGCAGCTGGCAAGCTTATGAAACAAATAATGTGATACAAATGAAAAATAAAATAATTCTAATTATATTATTTGCACTTAATTATAATTATATTACAATTCAGTTGTAATAGTGTTATTAAAATGCAGAACATTGTTGTTGCTTCTTGAAAAAAAATCTCTTTTCATATAACTTTCCTCACAACACTCCATGCTGTTGGTTTTGTTTGTTATTTGTGTAAAGGAATGTTAAATCACTTTTTAAAATGTTATAGGTGATCATCAATTGCATGCTTATACTATTTATTTCAATAAGACAAATTTATTGCTGAGACTACGCTATCAACCATGTGCATTGACTACAGTAGAAATGTGGATCTGTAAAGGGCCAACTGGCAGATCATTCCCCATGCAGAGCTTTTACCTTTCAGTTCTGGTATGATTTTTGAGAGTTAGCATGAGAGGTCTTCACAGAATAATGGCCTGAAATGAAGAAGTGCCGATCAAGCCTTTTGTCATTGAAAAGTAAATCATCAACCCGCTGTTTTTGGAATCTCATGGACATGGGTTTATAAAGTGACTCTGAGAAATATTATTCCTAATTTTTCAACGGGATAAGCAAATCTGTGAGAAGTGTTTGCTGAGAAATCAAGAACCCGAGGTGAGAAGGAGGGATACGGTATAACTTTAACAAGTTTTATTCCTTTGACTATCCCCACACTAACTCTCACTTCTGTCAGGAGCACTAGCCTGTTACCTTTTAGTGCATTAACAGCCGTATGAAGATGCAGAGGTACTGAATCAAGTACATTATTTACTAGCAAAGATGACAGTGGGAAAAGCTTGAATGACAGCTCTATGCGCTGCATTACCATCTAAAGATGAGGATCTGAGAACAAATCTATCATAAAGGCTTTGTACCATAAGGAATCCTCTTTCAAAATATAGCCCAGAGGACTGCAATCATGTACTGATGAACTTGTGAAATCCAGGTCCCCTTCGTGAGTAGGAGAAAAGGTGCTGTACTTCTTCTTCCAATGGCAAATTACAAGCACAAATCCCAATAAACTTGACTTAAGTATAGTGTCTATAAACTGCATTAAAAGGTTTTTTAAATGTGTTGCTTAAGAAGACCTCTGAAATTCCTAAATAAGATGATGATGATCAACCTTAGCCACCTATTTAAGTAATTTATTGAAAGCATAGATTTTGTGCTACTGTTTTGTGAGTTGCTGCCTTGGAGACCCTAAATCCTGAGAAAACATAATTTATATTAATTTCCTCACCTATATGCAGTTCTCCACGTCATTCAACAGAGGCAAATACTGGCCCTAAATGACTATAAAACCACTTTTTTACTCTTATATAAGAACTAAACAACTTGCTGCCAAAGTTGGGGTTTTTTTCTTTTTTGCTGGGCTTATGTGATATTTTCAGATAGCAAGAGAGACTAGTTTGTACTAGTTTGTGCTGTAATCAGGCACTCTCCACAGGTGGTATTATTTGACACTAAAACTGGGAAAACCTTCCTTTGTCCTTACATCTTTAAAGGGAGGGAGCATGTTCAGATAAAATATACCAATATCATTGTGGGTGAAGCAAGAAGGCCAAAATGCACTGGCAAGGACTGGAAGGAATTGCTGTAAGACTTGGTGATGACAGTTGCTTTGCATTAATCCTCTTCATCAAGAAAAGAATACTCTTCATATAACAGATATATTCAAGGTGTTGGTGAGACTATGAATCCTTTGTCAGGAGAAGTGTGAATCATTTTTGAGAGGAGAGAGAAAAAGTAGATTAATAAAAACGAAAGAGACAGCTGAACATCAGAGAGATGTTTCTCTGAGTGGCAGAGAGCCACATTCAAACTCTGGTGCTGTCTGATTCAAAGCAGAAATTAAAACACTGGTCTCATTCTGCATTTAAGAGCAGAAATTCCATTTTTGAGAAACACCAATGAGGAGAAATTGTTATTATGTGTAATTGTCTAAACAAGCCTAGTTATGCTGTGGACTAGTTATGCTGTAGCTGAATTTGTCCCAGAGTTTTATTTAAGTAATTGCCATATTTCCAAGTAATTGGGAATGAATATTTGACTGCAGATATTTTCCTTGACGACGTAAATGTCTCATGCCGAATTTGCAAGTAGTTGTGGTAAAATTACTGGCATTTTTCCTAATGATGTGTATACCCACAGCATTCTTTTGATATTGATTTTGATAGCTAATATATCGCCTGAACTATCTATGACACATCACAGGGTTTTTTATAGTTTATTGTTATACCCAAGGACAACATTTCAATGGATGACCCAGTAAACAAAGTAGTGGCCCTATTCAGAAATTTAAGGCAAAGCTTTTGTTTGTTTTCTCAGTAAGAAAACTGCATTCTACAGATAGTCTTTATCTTTCTCCTCATGGATAATAAATTTACTGTTATCTTCTGGAATCTCATTATTTTTTAATTTAAATTTGAATTTCATTGTAAAGGAAAAAATGTACAGGATCAGTAACACATGAACCCACATTTATTACATAAATTTTGAAAACTACAGAAACAGTAATTTATAAATCAAAAAAGAGCCTGATTTTTCTGATTAACAAGTTAACAATATCTAATGCCAATATATTATATAATTATATATTATAAAAGTGGTGAATGCAAAGCTTCATACTAAGCAGTATATTTTATGACACAGCTCTTTATTAGTAAATTTTTAACATGGTAATGGAGCTTGTAATAATAAAAATTATTATACCAGAGGGATAATTAAAGAAATGGGTACTTGGCTAGACAAATCTATGAAATAATTGTTTCCATAGTGCTGAATTTGAATAAACAATTCCATAACCAGTTTTTCTTTCTGTTTGTGAATTATTTCCACACACTAAAAACTCAGAGAAACATCATATAAAAAGAAAAAAACCCAGACAAAATGCCTCTGAAGCTTATTCTGAGCACCTGTTGAATGACCTAGGAGAATGAATGTTAAAAACATATGCTCAGATTCAACACTGATAGTTGCACAGAAATACACATAGAAAGAAAACCAGTCTAAACTATAGACACAATGGCACACATCAGTGTAACTGTTTCCACTTGAAAACAGATCTTGGGAGGCTTTTTGGTTAGTTCTCTGACAATCTGAGTTTGATGTAGAGCAAAGCAGAAAATATGAAAATCTTGATGTGTAAAAGTGGTATTTGCAAACAGTAAATATTTCATTAATTTCTGAAAATGCAAACACGTAAAATCCTCCAAACCTGTAAAAAGCATGGAGAATGGTGAGGTAAAAAATTGCTTAGGACAAGTGAAAAATAAAGATTTTTAGAGTTTCAAATTTCAGTGCTTTCCCTTCAGATATAATTTCCAGACCACATGCTTGGCACGTTGCTTTATCAAAAGGACAAATAATTTAGTATATTCCATGACTCTCCTTAGGATTGTATGTGGTTTTTCCTAAATTAAGTGTTTGAAAACTAGACACTCAAGTCTTAGCTATCCAACTATCTAATCAACAGAGGAAAACAGACACTACAGAAAAGTTTCAGCTTACCTTAGCATAGTAATCCAAAATTGTTCCAATTATTTACCCTTGAGGCGTCTAGTTCCATCGATCAATTCCAAAGATGGTTTGAAGAGTCTAAATCACCTACAGTAATGTGCTGCTGGTGTTTCTGCCATACATATTTCTGCCTCCTCTTTGGTTTCCAACACTATCATGAAGAAATCTTCTATAATGATGAAAGGTCGATCAGTTTTCCCTTTGCTTCTCACATGGCTAACTTGTCACCAAGTGTTGGGCATTATTTTATTATACAAACCTTTAACAGACAAGAAATCAACTAGTTAGCAGTTTATGCATTAAAAGCCTGAAAAAAAAATCAGTAGGGGTTTGCAAAACTACTTCTAACACTCATTTGCACTGAGAAGCAAGTTTGCATATTGTATCCACTGCTCACCTCTCTACTACGTATGCTTATTTCAAAGCTTTTACTGTTTCAAGACATGTTAGTAATTACAGGGGAAAAGACATTTTCAGTGGAATATGATGATTTACACGGAATGGGAAGACATGAAGTAGTAATAATGTCTAAGAGGTCATGAACGAATGAAATAGTTATTCAGTTTCCCTGCAAACTGATATTTTTTCCTACCTTTAAAAAAATCAGAATGCTTAAATCTGAGTGCAAAGATTTGGTTGTGAAGATTGTAGCCAAAATATCACAGTGCATATTTGCATAGGATTTTGCTACACGATTTTATCAGTTTAAGGCTGTAGTATTTCCAGTTTTATTGTTACCTGAGAAATCAGTTTCTAGCATAGTTTGTTCATGGCACTGCTAACCCATTTTAAGCACATCATATTTGTCCTTCAGACACTGCATAACCTTTCTGTCATTTTCTGGGATGATTTAATAAAATTGTTGTTGACTTTCGCATGCTTAATGGTCTGGAACATTTTTGTATTAACAATTCGCATATTCCTAATAAAAACACTGTGAGGTATTTCACTGTCAGCTGTTTGCCAGTCATAAATATCAGCTCACAACATTTGGACAGAAAAGCATTTTTTTCCCACGTGCTTTTGTTTCTTTCTATTTTTAGCTTAGCATTGAAGTTGATGTAGAATGAGGTACATAAATATATGTTTTATTGTATATTTGTGCACAAGGCAGTAAGGTTACAAAACTGAACCTTGAACTTTTAGTAGGACAATTCCAACTTAAAAATGCAGGAGTTTGATCAGGTCGAGTGAAAGCACAGTCTTATGTTAAAGGAGGAAAATAAAAGTACCAGGACTAAGTGCAGATTTTGATATGGAAGACTATTCAGTACATTTAATGAACATTATCCTTTTTACTCATAAGCAGTGAATGTAAAACTCATTTTATATTAAGCCATTATTATTATCTATATCTAGCATGAACTGTGGGAAGGGTATAGTGATTTGTAGTTTATAGAAGAGAAGTTATGTTTGTGTTAGAATTAGAAATATGAAATACGTGTTATTTTCACCCTTGGAGTGTCCCTTTTATTATGGCAACTATTATATTTGTATTTTTTTAAGTAAGAAAGATTATCTTTCATCTTAACAAATGTCTTGCATTTTTACTTTCTAATGAGACAAAATGCCTTCCACAGCAAATTTGGTTGTAAATTTTGTCAGTAGAAGCCTGCCTTGTTTAATATTGTTCTTTTCTAGACTTCTCTGTGTTATGGTTATTACAGCATGCTATCAGTATTTTTGTAACTTTTTTCGTGATATTATTAGTACAGTGTCAGTATATACATAGGACATCAACACTGGAGTGTTGATGTTTTCTCTTCCAAGAAGTTAGTGAATTCTAATAATTTTTTTCTATCCTTGACAGATTGCTCCATCCCTACCACATAATTTTAAAAACTTTCTCTTCTCTCGAATTAATACCTGAAACATGAGAGAGTTGTACAATCGGAAAGGCATGTCTCCATATCTCCTGCGTGCCTGTGTGTGCCAAAAGAAAAGTGCCTGCTTTGAAAACCTTTGCTTCTGTTACATATTTCCTAAACTGGACACACAGGTAGTCTCAATAAGAAATAATAACTGTCTTAGAAATATTCAGTTCCTTAGATTTTGATAAACTACAATATCAATTCAACAATTTTTCTTCTGTTCTTCTGAAAAACTATTATTAGAAAAATTGAAAGTGAAAAATGAGTCTGTGAGGTCAGACTTGCTCCTAAATATAATTTGCTCTTAGCATGCTGGTATTACTGTTATGGCTACTATGACATTTCTATGAATAAATAGTTCATATTATAAGAAGATCTGTTTCCATTCCAAGTGATGCTTTTTCGTTTTTCCCTGGAAATATTCAACCAAAATGTTATTTACAAATATTACCTAGTTTTTATGTTGCAGTCGGTTTTTTCTGTTAGATACTCTCATACACACATTCATACATATATAAGCATACATATATTCATATATATTTTATATTGTTTTGAATCTGCAAATTTGAATTATGAAATCATATAACTGCTGCAAACAGAGGAAACAATTCTTGTTGCATCAAAAAAGACTCAATATACAAACTATGATGATTATAATAACATTTCTTTACAGTGAAAAGATTAACATTTCAAATATTATGTTACAGTGACAAGATCCCCTTTGCAATGTGCCTTTATGTACTTCTTCAATCTTTCAGAATCTCATTTTTCTGTGAAAATGCTGTCAAAGAAATTAATGCAGTATGTTTTTAAGTGACCCTGGAATCACTGCGTGTAGAGCTCAGAAGCAGATCAGAGAACTATAGAAGTAAAAGAGATAGGAAATCATTATGTTCTTTCCACATATGAGATTCTAGGAAGCATATGATTGAATGAATAAGAGAATCAAGCTGCAGTGATTAAATGTCAATGAGTTACTGCAGATGAGCAGAATTTCTGTAAACCAACAAGACAGTCAACCAGTTTTAAGCTTGTAGTTGTCTGATAGTCTTGTGGAATTTAGCTCTGCAAATACCAGGTGATGCCTCTGTAGATATATAATGCAACTTCTGTTATATGGTGACACGCATCAGTAAAAGGAAGGAATACGAGGATGTTAATCAGTCATCAAGTCAACAAAATTATATTGGGGGGAGAGGGGGTGGGAAAGCACCCCAAACTAATAAGAGAAATCAGACATCTTTTCTGTGGACGCAGAGAGTACTAAAGACTCTACTACTGAAGTATTTTCTCAAGTACTAAGTTGATACCTTAAATGATCAAGACAGTTGAGCTGCATAAATGTGTAAATTACTAGAATGAGTGGAGAATAAGAGTCAGTATTAACAGAAGATATTGCAAGAGCAAAAGAATACCTGTGAAAGAATATTTTTGTGTTTATAAATACATGAAAAGAATAAAAGCTCAAAAAAGAGAAGGATTAAGTATTAATCTTAAAGGATAGTGTTGACATAAGATCAAATTATTATAAATTTACCATGAATATATTTAGGCTGGAAATTTAGAAGCTGATTTTATAAAGAAGAAAGAAACTTCATTAGACTGATAAGTTAACTGTAATTAAAAGTTTCTTTGTATTCTTTGTATTTTTTACTAGTTTTCAGTGATGCTTTTAACAAATGCCCTTTCTGTAACAAGACTTTTCATATTTATTGCAAAGACTGGATTTTTAAAAAGAAAAAAGGAAATATAATGATATTGCCCGTTTGATGGGCCATGAAGTGTTGCCTCCTAAAGCACATGAACATTGTAAAAGAGTAGACCTACTGCAATAATTTTAGAATATTTAGTCTGTAACTACTTAATTCAGTAGCGATCATACTTAGACCAACATAGAACAAAAGACTGGGTTGACTGGAATGAAAGAGACTGGGCAAAGGTTGCATGTGAACTGGAGTAGCAAGAGTAATAGAAGCTTTGAGGTTTTGTCAGGTCATAACCTTTGACCACATGAAACTTACTTATCCCTTCAGTCTTGCAGTATCTGCAGCTTGTTAATCACTTGCTGTTCCTGTAAACCAGTGTTTTTCATACATCTTTATGAAAAAAAACAGTGGATAAATAAAAACATTGTGAATAAAGCAAGGATATTTACCAATCCTATTTTTATACTTTTCCCTGGGTTCTTTGCTCAGTTTAATGACTAGAAGCACAATTCATCTGATATTTTAGGAGAAACATAATATAATATTTTGCTTTTTTTTCTCCTGTTTTTACATCTAAATGTAATCAGACATGACTGATGACCCATTTTCTACCACCACTGGAAACATGCCGTAGAGTCTCTATAAAGATGCTTTCTCCCCTGAAGATTCTTTGGTAGATTTATATGCATAATGCAATATCAGGAAGGGACAGCCAAGTGTGTTGTGAAAGACCTAGTTTGGTTACTTGCTTATCTTTTTTAGCAGACTATTGTACTTGCTGCTTGCATGTCAATGCACCTGCCATCACAGTACAAGGTTTCACGTTATATTCAGTTGTAGTTTGACCAAAAAATTCAGGTGGAGACATTGTAGCACTATTTTTGGAGATTTTGACTTATGCAAAAAATGCACTTGTAATACCTTAAAAATTAAAAGCTGACCCCTGAAACAAACACAGCTAAAAGCTGACTCTGAGACAGACGATCTAGATGATGAGACTGTAAAATACTTCCAAGAGTTTTATTCTGATATCTGTATCAAAGACCCTTTAACTTCAAGCAAAAAGAACATTCTACAAGTGGGGTCTTTTGGACAAACTGTGGAGTCCATGTTTTTTTCTCCTAATCTTTGTAGTTAAAAAGATAGGTTAGTATTATTTGGGATTTTAGATAGAGGTTATATATTGTAAGTTAATCCTGTTGCATATTTTTCCTGAATCTGTTAAAAAATGTCTATATAATCTATGCCACTGGAATAAAACTGATTTTTATGACACATCCCTTCAGATACTACTCTCCAAATTTCCCATTACTGTACATCAGTGTCGTGTAAGTATTCAGATGTAATAGAAAAATGAGCATAAATTATTATGAAATTTATCAATAGTAGTATTGGGCAATGACTAGAAATCTGAAATCTACTCACAGTTCTGCTCATAGCTTTTTACAGCTCTCTGCCCCATCTTCCTTTCTTCATAAAATTAAAATAACAATCTATTTCCATCATAAAATTGTGGTGAGATTTCCTTTTGAAGAGCTTTGTCTGAATGATGGGAAGGATGGCAACGGTTACCTAACCACATTTCTGTTGCAGATGCATTTATATGCAGGTACAGCTTCAATTATTATGCAATAGGTGCCATGTTTGTCTTTTAAAAAGACATTGCTTTTTTAATTCAGTGCACATATTCTCTGACAAAAAGAAACTTGAGTTAAGGTTGTCCATAGGTTGGTGCCCTACCTAAGGATTAGGGTCAGTGAAAAGTTACATTTTAAAATCAAAATATTCTGAATCATAGGACATGAAATTGTTAATCTACCATCTTTGAGCAATGTCCTTAAAAGTTCACAATATACAGATTCATACTTAGTCTTTGCCAATAAGGTCATATTTGAGAGGAAAGAGAACAATATCTAAGACTTTTTTTACCTTTTCAAAGGTAAATGTGTGGCTAAATTAACTACTGTGAGTTGAAGGTATCCCCATGTGGGTTACAGCTAGGAAATAACCTCAGCTATCCAATGATTTACAATCTCTTTATATATTTCCATAAATTAAGTTGACTTTTTTTCTTCAGGATTTTCGCTCTCACAGCACTGAAAAATCCATGACAAGAGATGGCTTGAATTTCTTTGCACTGGTATTGGATTAAGACATATGCATAGCTCTTTCCTTGAATAAACCCAGTAGATGCTCAGACCCAGGTCTCCTTACACTGCCAAGTTTCTTCAAGTAAGCCTTTCACCATTCAATATCACTGCACTTAGCACAGTGAAGCCAGTTGAAACGCACGTGGATTTTTGCCAACAGAGGAGGAAGAGTAGAGTCAATACTTCACTCTCCTATTTTAGGATTCTTTTTCTTGATTTTCGCAAGTTTAAGTTACATATGCATCAACTCGTTTCCTGGTTTTCAGATATCTAAAAGTCACTAGATTAAACATTCTGGAAAGGAACAGTACTGTACTGATGTTTTAAATCCTGGTAAAAGACATTTTTTTCAGATATTTATTGTGTACCACACGCTTCAGATCCAAACAAGGTAAGTTGCCAAGAAACTTTTTACACAAAGTGTGGAGAAACAGGGAGAGGGATTATGTGGCTGTTAGGAGCTGCTGTACATACTTGAGGTCATGCAAAAGTCTGTCAAATAGAGCAAAGTAAGAAGAATGCTCAGGATTCAGTAAGAAAAACAAGGTAGTCACAAAATGTTTTCATGATTTAAAGCTCTGGAGTTGGGATCTGAAGTATATGACAGACGCAAAGGATTTCTCTGTGGTGCTTGCTGCTGGCAGTGATTTTAGATGTCCTGGGACTAAGCAATACAAAACAGAGACATTGTGAATACCAGAGAGAGCAAGATCAAGAGCAGAATCTGCAAGAATTTCAGGAGACAGTTTATTCCAAAAACAAAACACAGTTCTATGGATTTCTTTTGAACCTGGGGATGTCTGTGGCATTTTTTTTATAGGAAAAGTGAATAATTTTGTTTTCTGTTTGTCCTAAGAGAGAAGTTTGGGACTTGGGAGAGCAAAATATTGCCAAAACACCAGTCACCCAGAAAAATGTGAAAAAAGACTACAGCAACTCATCACGGATCTGGTAGAACCTTCTGGTGGAAGCAAAAATAGAATAAATGTTAGAGAAAATGCATCATTCATCTCTGGTGTGGCTACACTCATGCAATGACTTTGTACAAGAGATGATTGCTGATGAGGTGATAAAAGGCAGTAGGGAGCCATGAATAAAGATATCCAAGGAAAGTCATAAACACGATTCATCACAAAAGGAGTATTCTTAGAAACATTTCACTTTTCAAACTGTTATGCAAGGCTTCCTTGAGGAATAACGTTGCTAAGCATGGAATCATTCCATGTTTGTTTTTGTTAACAAAATTAATACTCCAATTTTTACCTTGGAAAGAGACTTCATAGTGAAAAAAAACCCACACACAAATCCCAAAACCAAACAATAAACAAACTCTTTTTGAAAAAAATCATCAATGACTTTGCTGAAGTTTTCAAACTTTACAAAATTATGGTAATGAAATGCCAGATTGCCACACAGTTTGGATCATAACATACAAGGTAGGTGTTTTCATGCTGCAGGATAATTACAAATAAATCTTCAGTTTCTACCTGCAGGAACAACTACTAAAATTGCATAACTATAAATAACAGAATAACTCTAGCTGGTAAAACTTCTGGCTGTAAGGAGAAGAAAAAAAGGGAAAATCAAAGGAGAAAACAAAAAATACAGATGTCTTTTACACATTAATTTGATTGTGCACAAAAGCTTCAGAGTTCTATATTTTACCCAATGACCCTCTAAAGAACATTTTGTCTCAAAAAAGTTTTAAAAGGGTATGGTGGATAAAAGTGTGAATCTGGAAAAATAATAAAAATATACCAGTATCAGATTTTTTAATAGTGTCTTTATTACTGTGTCACAGAGACTGTATGTGAATATAATACTTCTGCATCTGTTGTTAGGGAGTTGACTGTAGAGCTACATTGGTGTTATCAGCATTTAACTGTGTGATTGGAATAGTGGTGCTACACAGAAAAATTATTACAAACTCCCAGTGTCTATCAACATTGAGGATTTCTGGATAATGGCATTATTTCAGATTTTGATAATACTGCATATACACCACAACATATGTCATCACTGTCCCAGATGAGCTCATGAACTTTGGATCCTCAACAACATATGTCTTTGGAAAAGTTTTCATAACATAGACTACGAGTTTATTCTTTCTCATGTAAAATATCCTTTCTATACTATAAGTCATTATTTAGTAGGACATATCAAATCAGTATTCAAATAACACCTTCCTCACTCACAAGAAAAGGACATCAGGCTAATCCTAATATTGAGATCTTTTTTTTGTCTTGAAGAATGGCTACTCATCAAATGTACTTTACCCAAAATGTAAAAAATATTTTTTTCTTTTCCTGTTGTAGTGTCTTCTCTAACTTAAACATCTTCTCTTATTCAAATTCTGAGTGAAGCAAAGTCACACTCAGAGGAACATGCATAACTCAAAACTGTGAACTCCTGAGTTCATAGTATCCATTTGCTAATGTGGATGGATACTTCGTGCTGATACTTTGTGTTGCATGTTGAACTTGAAGTTTTATTTGTTCTTTACTTTTGTCTAATCTGAGATAACTCCTTAATGGCATTTTTCAGTGTTGATAACAAAGAAAAATCTGTTCTGTTTATTTTAGATAACATGGATATGTTCAAAGTTTCCTATAGCAATAAATAGTCTGAGTTTGTATTGCTTATATTATCTTTGGTTATTGTTCCATTTAGAAATTCCAGCCAGTGCTTAAGCTTCATTAAAGTGTATAGCAGATCTGACTTACTGTAAAGTCATTAATAAGTAATTTTTCTAACCATTAGCAAGTAGGAGCAAAAGGAAGTGGTTTTTTACTTCATACATTTTATGAAACATTTCTGTCTTAGGTTCTAAATTATGCAAACAACTGCTTAAAAGTATGTACTTTTTTTCCGTTAAGGTCTTTGTTTACATTTCATATATATTATAATAGCACCTAAGGAACAAGAACATAATAATAAAACTAGTGACTATTCTTAAATCCTGAAATAAGATTTTTTTTACTTTTTTTTTTTAAGAAAACTCAGCAAAATGAAACATTTATTGGTTGGAATTTAAAAATCTTTTAAAGATGACAAATATTATTCATGATTCATTCCAAAGAAAGAAATAATTCTAAAGGTCCTAAATCATGGAAAAAGAAATAGAAACTAAAATCCAGGCATCTGCTGAGCTTAGATTACTTTTCACGATTACCCACAGCCTAGTAGTCTTCAGAATTGAGTATATCATCACTGACAATAGGTGATAACAGCTGCTAAAGTAAAATGGATCATGGTTGTATAGGGATTTGTAAATAATCAAGAGTACTATAAAGAGAGTTAGTCTCAGCAAACTGAGACCTCCAGGGAAAGAGTGAATGCTGATAGAATGTGCAAGATGCTCCTTTGAATTAGCTTTTCCTTGTGTAGTGTAGGAGTAATTTCTAGAGGTTATCAAAGATTAGTTGATCTGTGGTCATGCATCATGTGTGATCAGAATCAAATAATCAAAATAAAATTCAACCAGCAGTGCATTAAAGAGGTGAATAGAAAGTCCAGCCTATGTGGCAAATTTCGTTTATCTATTTTGAACAATGAAGGCTTTCTACTGAAAAGACTTTTCAGGAAATGAAGGACTTGACAAAGTCAGTGATCTATGTTTTAGCACTTATCTACATTAGTGCAAACTCTTAATCAAGATATGCTACACTATTATTAACCTGAGCTGGCGTACACAGACTGTAGGTCAGTCAATCTCTCCATATTGATGAAGTCAGTCATTGCAGGTGACAGATCTATAAAAGGCAAAATGCTCTGGGAACATCATCTTGTGAACTGGCCACACCCCTCTTCAAAGGAATACTCATGTTTTTAAAATTAATTTATCTCAGGACCCCCCAGTCTTATCTACTCTTTTCTTCTGGTCTGTGAATTTTTGCATTGCACTTTGAATTCTCACGTATGACTGCACCTTTTTCTCCTTTGGGCAAGCAGCAGTGAGGGGAAGAGAAAAACATGGGCCATAATGACTCTTCTCCCACACTGCTTTTTATGCCCTGAAAGAAAAAAACAACATGTGTTCCAGATTCTAATTCATTATCTAGATAGCAGTTTGTGCACGTGTACGTTGGGCAAATTTTCTAGCTGATTCCAGCTATTCTAGCCTGGTGAGGCGTGATATGGATAACTCATTCATAGAATCACACAATATCCAGGGTTGGAAGGGACCCACAAGGATCATTGAAATCGAACTCCTGGCCCTGCACAGGACCATCCCAAGAATCACGCCATATGCCTAGTTGTCCAAATGCTTCTTGAACTCTGGCAACCTTAGTGGGGGAGCCTGTTCAAGTGCCCAGCCACCCTCCAAGTAAAGAAACTTTTCCAAATGTCTAACCTAACTACCACTCCTACCATCACCTCGCTCCCCAAGAGAGCTTCAACCCATTCCCTTGTGTCCTATCACTGGTCAGCAAAGAGAAGATTAGCAGTGTCTAATACATTAGCAGTATACAATTCCTCTTGAGAGGGATGTTCGTGGCTACAATGTAAATTACTCTTCCGCGGTCTGATGAGGCAAATGCAGGAAGACGCAAGAGAAGATGTCTGAAACAGAAGTGGTAGTGGAGCAAAAACCAAGACTTCATAATGAACACAAAAAGAAATTGTCAAATCGGTTTTATTCAAAATGACACAATGATCTATTAACATGTAAACCTTTTAGATTCATTATCTCTGTCCACTCACTAGTATACTAAAAGAGGCTTCTTTTTTTTGCAGTGTTCTTTGAGGCAACTTTACTTATATTTTAACTAAATCAAATAAGTAACAGGTATTTTAAACATATAAAAGAGCCCACAATATTTTTATTAATCTTCTTGTGTTTGAAATAACTTACTTTCAAAGTTCCTGGAGAGATTTCAGCCATGTCTACTCATTAATGAAGAGAACCTTTTGAAGATCGTAAAGATGGCCACTCAAAAATTTGATGAATATCAGTTCTGTTTGCCTATTTAACCTTATTTAGATTGCATATGGATTTTGAGATAGTCTTTAGTCATAAAAATTGCTATCAAATTTTCTTTCTTCCCAGTAAAACAGCACGCTATGTAAAAGGTCCATATAGATATAGTGATAAAGTAATAATTTAAATTCCATATTAAGTTAAAGAAAGGAGAAATACATCTGCAAAAAAGAGATTTAGTTTAGCGAGGGTGGTGTCTAATATTGCAGATAAGCTGATCTAACTCCTGCTTCCTGATTTTAGACTGTGTGTCCCATCTCTATCATGGTGCTGGCTTATTGGTTTTTTTTTTTTTGTTTCTTGATTGCGTGAGAAAGATTTTTACATTTTTGTAGGTTAGATTACTTTTTTCTACTATTTTTTTGTAATAGAATAGGGCCCTAAAAACTTTAGAGTTAGTAAAGGGCATGCAGCAGAATTGGAAGTTCCATGCTGGAAGCTATGGAATAAATTTGTCTTCAGACACACTTTGAATTATCTTTTTTTTTTCTGTTTGTTCCTGTATCAAATATAGAAAATTTAGCCTTCCCAGAGAAGGGTCCAATCTTAAACTAGACACCTACCTCCCATTTTAAGGAGGAAAGGAAAAATCGGAAATAGTACTAAGAAACAATACGAAGTGTCCAGTGCTTCCATTCCCTTGGTATTAATTGCATCTAAGGAAATAATTATTGATGTCCATTCAAGATGAAACACAGGGTGTATCACCTTCATAACAGATTCTAAATCTCCTGTGTGAATAGGCTCTTCATCCCTTTTCTTAAAATTGAGCCATTCTCATTATGCCTGTGGACATAAAAAAGAGTCAAGAGAGACAGACTGTACTGGATTATTAGGACACTCTGCTGTGAGTGAGGAACATACTTCTAGTTCTGCCTACTAAGCATCATAGGCAACTGGAGTGCCAGCTGAGACACACCTAAGTATCTACGAGTATCTACCACATATCTACAATGCAGTGAAATACTCCTTTTCTGAATGGTTTTGTTGGGTTTCTTTTAAAAAGTTGGTATACTGTAGGGCAGAATTCCTCAGTTATACAAAGTATCCTTCCAAGACATCATTAACTGAAGAGGTAATACATCAACAGAATGTGAAACAGAGAAGAGAGTCTAATTATCCTGGAACACATGCAGTAAAAATAGTCCTACCATGCTCAAAAGATACCTCTCAATAATAATTTAGGTAGATTGGTGACATTTAGTATTCTAGAAAGTTCAAGAACATGCTGAATGTATTCTTTCTTCAGTAGCTAGATTTCACTGGGTGGAGATGATCACAAAGAATCTGTACAACTGTGATAAAAAAATATCCCTAGCTACTAAAGAAGAAATTTTGTGGGGGAAAAAAAAAAATTGTTCAATATTCTGTATTGCTTGTGATAATTTTTTTTCTTTAAAAATAAGTTTGTTTTGCTTGGAGAACGGTGGCTCTGCTGGCTTACATTTAGACTTAGCTTTGTACTTGAAGTATAGTGCCAAATAATATAAATGGTTGAAGCTGTTAGAACTATTAATGTATAACAAAGAGGAAGGTAAGATGAAACAATGCAGGAACATAATCAGACATCCGGATAAGCTCTGAAATTGGTTCATGTAGCAAATTTAAAACACAACAACAAATTCAATGCTAAAGAAAGCATATAATTAGGAGAAGTGTGGGGTTAAGGGATGTGCCAATAAGATAAAGGTGATTCGACCTGTAGAAAGAAAATTATGTACCAAAATTTGTGGAAAGTTATGTTTTGGGGAAAGTTTTTACCTATCCAGTTGCTTTCTTAAGGGCCTTTCTTAATAAATAAAAGTTCAGAACAGGGAAGAGATACCATCAAAACAGGGAGTTTGAAATTCTTACACAATTCCAACAGAAGACAACTGTCCTGACATTTCAGCACAATAAGTGCCAGACAAAGCTGTCACCTGAGGCTTGTAAGCAGGGGCTTGGGCACACACTTGTACAAAGACAGAGTGATCACTTGAGACTCAAGCATATGCTCCCAAAGCGTGGATTGACTAAGTGTTGGTGTGCAAAAGCAGAAAAAGAATCTCAAGGTTTACTGCATGGAAGGAAGGAAACATGTTGCTTCTTTTACCTGAAAGAGATCAGATTTGGTAGAAAAAGGTCATGAGTTTTGAAAGACGACCACAAAAAAGAAGTTAGAAAAGTCTCCTGATTTTAAGAAACTTTTCTTTTTCAGTTTCAATTGTATGATTTACAAGCAGAAATGGAAGAGAAAAAGACTTTGTGGAAACAGGAAACTTTTTTTAAGCTTGGGATAGAAATGAAGTAGGAAGACATATGAGTCTGATACTGGAGCTAGGCGAGTCTGTTCAGAATAAATACTTCACAAGGTGTGACAGTCCTCTCTTAGAGGATATGATCTGTCACTGCAGAAGCTGCAACATAAAATCAAACTGCCAAAGATAGTGATGGCTATTAATATCTTGCCCTTATAACAACTTTGAAACAGATCTTTTTGGCACTGTGGATTATACTGTGTTTAAAAACAACAGGCTTTATTCTGTGTTGATTTCAGATTATTGGTTGCTATTTGCTACATGTGTTAGTACCAGAAATACACATTAAACATAAAACTAGGTCAGCTAAGTTTGTGGTTAAGTTAGTGTACCATCCTTGAATCTGATCATTTCACCTGTTTCAGTGTTGTTCAAGTGAAATCAGAAATCAGATCATTAAAATATTTAGCCAAAATAATGTCATTGTATGCTGTTTTAAATACTATAAGAGCTTGGTGAGTGGGTGTGTGCTGTATACTTATGTATATACATATATATGGAGGAGAATAAAGATGGACAGACAGCTAGGCCCAATGTATAAATTCAGTTAACACCATAGAACTGTGTTTATGTCTATGTTACTAAAGTTCAAATAAAATGTAACACTATGGGCAAAGAAATTAGGGATCGTTGAGGAATTTTGCCTTATTCTGGGGTGGTGGTAGCTAAGCAAAAGCAACTGTATAAAGAATAGAAAACATGTTTTAGAGCCTTCATCAAGAGAAGACAGGAAAGAGGTGGACCTGAATGCCTGACTTCCAAAAAATAAAATGCTAGAGAGCAAAAGAATCAGAGGAGGTGCTGAGCAACAAAACACAGAGCAAATATGTAGTAGTATGCATTGTCTCTGTAAAGGGTTGTTGAAGGGTAAGTAATGTGTAACTTCGTGTTGCAAGGCAACACCTCTGGAACACTCTTGTCAAACTGGTTTGACGTCTGTACACAAGGAGAGCCAATTTTGATACAAGCACTGCTTCAGCCCTTTCCTCTTCCATCTCGGATCTTAGAAAAATATTTGTAACTTTCTTGATAAATAACAGAGGTTTGCCTTAGAAATTAGTCCAGGACAGAAATTTCACAACCTGTGGAATAGCTGCAAGTTCAGGGCTAGTTCCCAAATCCATGAAGGTTGTGGAAGCTATTGTGCCCACTGCAGCTCTTGCCCTGATGAGATGGATGGTTTTCCTGTTGGGGAAGCCTAGTTGTATTTGGTGTGTGGCCAGGTCTTGTTTTGGATATGTATGTATTGGAGAAAATGGAAACTTGGTATGAGCAATGGGGCACACCAGCTCCTTAGGGGCCACTGCTCAGTTCTGAGACATTAACAGTCACCTAGCAATCTTACTTTGCTCTGGAGGCTACCTAGTTTCTGACTGCTTAGCCTCATCCTTAATTTTTGATCTAGTTCTAGTGAATCTAATCTGACAGCACCTATATTATTTCTTCTGTTTCATTACCAAATGTACTCGTCTCAGCTCAGCAGCTCCACTCCCTGAAGCCCTGCTAATTGCTAGTCTTTTTCTCCTTGTTTTCTTTTTTTCTGTTTGGGATATTTTTCAGTCCTGTTTTCTTCTCTGCAAGTTCTGTACCACAATCTGCTCCATCATCCATTTATTTGTTCCCATTTTAACTCAATGACCCTTAGATTTGGATCTTGTCTCCTCTTTAGGTCAATACTTAGACTTCTTCTTTCATATTTCTTGCATGCTGGAACAGCAAAGTGTACCACAGACAGCTAAGAAGAGACAGATTCCCTTTCATTTTTTCCAGTTCTAGCATCTGTGCAGTCCCACTCCTACTTTCCTTAGCACAAAAACTGTTAAATGAAAAGTCTGACTTTTCATATATTGACTCCATAACTTTAGTGTACTTTTGGGTTACACAAGCCCATTGCCAAGCCTGTGACTCACTGCAGAGGATATGAAAGAACATATGGTCTAGAAGCACTCTGAAGGTATGAGGGGACTGATTAGAGTAAATTGCCGCACAGATCTGGTGCCTGCACTGGCTGGTCTGAAGTTGCGATAAACTCAAATGTGCTAGGAATCTTTGTTTCTTCTGGTAAGTTATTGCTAAGCTTCTATAGGTGCTGTCAGGCCCCTGAGAGCATTAAGAGGTCTCAAATGCCCTAGCCAATCTCACCTGGGGCCCCTCACCCATACCCTGCCCATTGCACCAGGACTCTCTTTTAAGCTCAGGCTGGCAATCCTGGTTTAAGATATGACATAGTTGTACCTGTGTTAAGACCTTCTTCTGGCCTTGTGTCCTGGCTGGATCTCTTATCCAGAACCCAGCCCTAGTTCATCACTCGCTTTGTCCATGTCTGTCTGGAGACCTATTAGCAACCCAATCTGATACAGAGCAACCACTGGGACCAACGCCACTCACGGCTTCTCAGCTCTGAGGGTGCAACCGTAGATTGCCGAGCCCTGACAACCATTTGGCTAGTATGAAGACCAAAAAAAAAAAAGGTCTATATCCTTTTCTATATATCTATATGCCAGTGATAAAACAGAGCAGTGATACTAAAAGAGTACAGAATTATCTTCAGTTATCCTTTTTTCTGACAGAGCTTCACAGTGTGCAGCTCCACGGCAGCTTTAACATCATGAGGAAGTTATTCATGGAAGGCACTGTAGGTGGGAAAAAGAAAATTCCTTCCCTTCGAAGAGCTGGCTGCTTATGCAGTTCCTTTCTGTGCTAGATATCTCTGGTAGGTGTTTGTCTTCACGGCAGATTTCTGTTTAATGTTGTACTACTTCCTGCAGTGCACTGACTCTTTCAGCCCTGCACTTTACTTTTCTGACCTTGATTATACACTCCTTTTTATTGATAATAAGTTCAGGCTTCAAAAAACCCCCACATCATTGTGCTTCTTATTCCCTGGATAGTTCAAGATCTTTTCTCTCACAGAAAGTATTTGAGATCAGTATGTGACTTTTAGGTTTGCCTGAAAAAGTAATAAAGCATTTGGACCTTTGCTTGTGGGCCTTTTTAATTTCATTCCTCACTTGCAGCTTGGATCATGGAGCTGGAGCTGAGGGAGCAGGCAAGCATGCCTTCAAATTGTAATTTTCCTTCAGCTGCAGCTTTTCTTGGCACATGAATGCAGTCCCTGTGTGTCACTGCTGAAGTGCTCCCATTCATGCTGTGTCTGTAACTGAGCACTTATGGCATACTGATACAGGCACCTCTCTTTGTTTGGGAATGTGTACACTATAGTTCTGTACAAAAGCCATTCCACTGGGTAACTCTGGATTGTCTGGGGCTGGATGAGGTCATATATAAAGACACTTTTCTTCTTTCTTATTGCAAAATTTTCATTCCTTACACTTCTTACTCTTTCTTATTCTTGCCATCTTCCTCTGTTCCCTGATTGTCATTTTGCCTGCTTATTATGGGTAGGAGGCTGTTAGTATATTGTTTGTAAATGATGAATTTTCAAAGACGGAAAGTTTGGGATTTTTTTTTTTTCATTTCTTCTGTAGTTTACCTAATTTGTTAATTATATCAGCTAATCTTTCCAACCATATGATTCTACTGCATGTCAGAACATATGACTGAATTAGTTTACAAATCTGTGACCCTTTTCTCCTTACACATAAGAATGGTAGCGTCCAACATTTAGTTGTAATCTAGTGAATAAGATATACTTAAAAACTGGGGTTTTTTTGCTTTTTACTTGATTTTTTCCCCACAAGCTTTCAAGCTGAAATAGCAACAGCTGTTGAAGCATAACTTCTCTTTCCACATTTTTTGTCTTGATAATTAGTTGGTTTGAGCATGCAGTATTTATATCTGAATTTCACTCTCCAGTGTGGGATTACACCTCAGCATGGAATGCTGTCAGGTGGAAGACTACATCAAGCTCTCACGCAGCATAAAACATACTTTATATGTATTAGGAGGGAGTGGGGTTAGCAGATCTTGGTGAAATACTTCCAGACAATAAGACATGTTCTTGTTAATGACTCCTTATAAATTATTACATTGGCTTCTAGGGAAGAAGAAGCCTTATAAATTTAGCCAAGGGGAGCTACAGATATTGTTGAATATCTTTGTTTTGCTTAGTTTACATTTTATTTTATTTACAGTCAGTTAGTTTACTTACAAGAATGATAGAAGAGTCATTAAGCCATTAAAATTAGAAATTCCAGTAATTCACAAAGGTTTCTTCCCACTGTGAGTGGAGTCCTACTCCACATTCTCGCTGTCCATAAATTCAGGAATACTTGATTTTTGGGATAGGAATCTTGAATACATCTGAATGCAATGATAGCTACACCAGTTCTTTTCAATCTGTTGGGTATGAAACTCAAATATGCTTTCATCACACTGGCCTATTGCAGCATCTTTAGTATGGCAAGTAGCATGTTGTTCACCCACCTTCCCTGTTAATTCTATTCAATACAGTGCAGCAGATCACGCAGCCTAGGAAACAACGTGATAGCAGTGCCTCAGTAAAGAATCTCAGAAGATCCTACGGATGGTAGCTTTTAGAGAGACTGGGAACTTCATACTTCACTAGATTACTGGAATAAAGCCAGTTACTAGCACAGACATCTGACCTCCCAAAAAGTGTGTATTTCAAACTTTCATTTCTCACATTTCTGGATCACCTGGTTTCTCACAGAGGCAGCTGTATCAAGTAACTGGGAAGGTTTAAGTTTTCTGCATTACAGATGGGTGACTCCAAGCTTTTATATTTTCAGAGGAGAAAAGATTTAAAACTAGTTGCCCCCATCCAGCTTCCTAGTTGCTTTTCCAATATTTATTCACATACCATTACCTCCTGCTGTTTCTATTTACACTGCCAGTTCCGGCAATTTCTGTCTCTCTGTAAAACTCCTGTAAGCTCGGCCCATGTCTTTGCCATGTAAATAGAGCGTTTATGAAGCTGAATGGTGATTGTGGCAGTAGCTGTTTATATTTGATTTTGTCTGAGTATCAGATTCACACTGAGCAAGGTGGGAGGGTAAATCTACCCTGCGTATTTGTAATGGTTTGCAAATACAGTCTTATTCTCTTTCATTTACTGAGCTGTTTTTTTGGGTATAGAATGCAGAAAAGAAGCTGCTGTTCCCATAAGACACAGAAGCAGCAACACAAACTCAAAGAACTCATTTATGCCCTATTTGCACTAAGTTGTGCAAACTGGAAAGCTTCAAAAGCCATACCAATCTGATGCAAATGGTAAGATTATTGATGCAAGTTGATTTTCATGTGTATATGATGTATGCATGCCTTCAGACAACGTACAGACATCTATTAGCAAAAGGAAGTTGTATGCATTTATTAGTGACCAAGGACAGCCTTGCTTTCAGAGAGAAAGTTAAAGAAATAATTTTGCCATGAACAGGCACGGGTGAGGGTAAAAATAAGAAAACATTAATTGAACATTTACTGTATGATGTATTCATGGATTTTCAGAAAGGAATCAAAAGAACGTATCTAACAAACCCTGAATACAAAACAGGATTAAAACTGACTGTCGTGATTTAACACCAGTTAACAACTAAGGACCAGCAGCTGTTTGGAAGGGGGAGAGAATTAGAACAGTAAAAGTGAAAAAACTCATGGCAAAAAAAATAATTCAGTCACCATGGGCAGGCAGGTTTTCAGACATCTCCAGGAAAGCAGGGCTCTATCACTCACAACAGTTACTTGGAAAGACAAACACCATCACTGAATGTCACCCCCTTCCTCCTTCTTTTCCGAGTTTTATATGCTGAGCATGACACCACATGGAATGGAATATCCTTGGGGTCAGCTGGGGTAAGCAGTCCCAGCTGTGTCCCCTCCCCTCTTCTTATGCACCCCCAGCTCCCTGACTGGTGGAGCGAAGTGAGAGTCAGGAAAGGCCTTGACTCTGTGTGAGCACTGCTCAGCAATAACAAAGGCATCTGTGTTATCAGCATTTTCCAGCTTAAATCCAAGACACAGCCGCATACCAGCTGCTGTGAAGAAAAGTAGTTCTATCCCAGCTGAAACCAGCACAGTGACCTAGAAATTAATATTCAAAATGCATATTATGTGGCTGAGAGAGCTGGGGTTATTTAGTCTGGAGAAGAGAAGGCTCAAAGGGGAGATGTTATTGTTCTCTACTATTGAGGGGTTCGCTCGGTGCAGGTAGCTCGGTGTGCAGCTACAGGGAGAGGTGCAGTTTGAGCTCTGGGAGCAGGAGCTGGACCCCGAGGCAAGAGGCTGTGAGCTATCGACCATTTGCATAACAAAGGGCGCAGAGACTCGTGGCCCAGCCAGGTGACCGGACACTTAGAGATACAGCAGGAGCCAGTGACTCAAAACCCGCTGTTAGACTGTAAGGACATAAAATCCTAGGGTTTCCTTTGTTCGGTTGATCCTGATCTTGTTTCTTGCTCTACCAGACCACATGTTATTCTTTCCCTTGCCCCATCTAATACCTTACATGTAGCTGTTTTAAACAACACACAGCTATTCACATACACTACACACAGTGCAATCCCTACTTTAACATAATGTTGTGAAATAACATAAAAACACAACTCCATTGCAGCACCATTCATACTACAACTAATTATGGTTTTATTCTGAGTTTATAGTCAAGACTAAAGTGCGCTAGAAATACGACTGCTTTCCAAGCAGGGTCATCTATTGAATCGAGGCAAGAGGAGAAGCCTGTTTTGGAAAGCTAGTCACTGATTCACAGAGGTTGAAGTGCTCTTCGGATGGATATGCAGATGGAAATCAGAAAAGATAAGTAGTCAGACTTTAAGAATAAGTCTTCATTGTGCTTAGAGACTTTGCTCATACCGGTAAATAAAACAGAATTACCTTGTGGAATCAAGCACTAGTGTGTGACTGTATGTATAATTTATTTGTTAGCACAATAAATAATTGGCAAGATTTTGAATCAAACAGAAATATTTCAGAAATCTGGTAGATTTTTTTCTCCCTCCTTTTGAAAGGAGAGTGTTTAAGCAGATGAATATGAACTAGAACATAGTGGCACGTAGGGTCTCAGGATTAGAAAATTGCCACAGCCTCTTCTATTTTCTTTTGTGGATATAGTCACAGTCCTCAGAAAGGGGTCAGAGCATAGATAATCCTGGGACAAGATCATTGTAATGAGAAACGGGTAGTAAAAAGTGTAGTCAGTCAAGGTAAAGTGTTGATTAAAGATCTGATTCCAAGCTTATTCTGCATATTCATCACTCTTATGAAATTCCCAGGGGACATTAGAGGTTCCTTCCTATGCAGTCCCTATGGGAAACAAACAGCTGCTTTCCCTTATAGTGCACCACTTTTAAGGACTAATGGGATTTGCTGACAGGAGAAAAATAATTTGCACCTGACTATGCCATCTTCAGAGCATCTGGTCAATTTAAACCAATGTACATCAATATTCAAAAAGTGTGACTATTTATGTAATATTACACTTCATTATTTATAATGGATGTTACTATGTGCCAGTTTCTTTTTGGACTGGCTAGACAGAGGGATAATTGTTTCTATTGACCAACGGTAGTGTGAAAATTCTGGATTTTGCTACAAACTTGCATGAAGATCACAGTTCAGAAAAAAGAAAAGCTGCTGATACATGGATCAAATAAAAATTCTGGTTCCAAAATACTTTTCCGCCTACAATTTTTTATTAGGACACAAATAGTCTGGAAATATTTTATGAAGTCAAGTTTCACAAATATTTCAATAACTTGTCCTTAATTTCTCACACTTTTGCAAGGTTCTAAGCTTTTAGAAGGAAACTTTCCATCTGAGAGACTTGTCTTAGCCTAAATTCCAGTGGAAAACATTGGTAAACAGTGCATGGCCATTTCCTAGAATAAGGCTGAAGAAACCTGCATTGCTCTTTCAAGTTAAAAAACAAGTTAAAGAATTACAACAGCTCTGCTGTCAAGCTCTAGTAACTCAGTGTGGAGCAGGTGACTTGACATTTGGCACCAGAGCAGGACTCTGCGTTTTGGGTGTATTCCAAAAAATAATCCAGGTATTAAGAGCCTCAAAAATAGCTGAGAGATAGAGGAGCTAACTAAAACTTTTATTTGAATAAAAGGGAGAATTCATTGGACAATCCCTAGTAAGGTCTCTTAACTTGATAGAGGTTGCAGCCTCCTTTAACCCTTCTGCCCGAAATGCAGGTCCCTTCCCATTTCTCCATTGGCTGATATACTCTGGGGTTACAGACTTCCTCACACGCCTACTACATGTCCCCCATTACATACTCATTAGAGGCTTTGAGGGTCCCCAACATTTTCAAAATGGAGGTTACTACATATAGGTCTCCTTGTTCTGGGCACTGTATTATCTTATGCTAGACAACGACATAACCAATAACTTTTCTATGCCCTATCACTAACTGTGGCTACTACAAACTTTGCAAGAAATTTCTAGTTACTCCTAATAAGTGTGCCATTTACCAGCAAGAATCTGGGAAACCTACTGGCATAACTTGACTCTGTAGGGTAGATCAATGTGTTGGCTGAAAAATTGGTGATACTTTCTATAAAGTATGTGTTATGTCCAAGAGCAGCAGGCTGTGCCATGGATGAGTTTCCAATCTTTTCTTTGATGCTTTTCAAAATCAGGAGTTTGTTTAATGGTTCTTTGATTTTTGGTTTGGTTTGGTTTGGTTTTTTTTTATATCAGAAGGCATGTTCCTTGCTAAGACATCAAAGTCAGGTGTTGAAAAGTTGGGAAATGATAGGGTTTATATTTATTTGCAGCCTTAACCAAATGCATATATATTAGGATAAAATTTTGTTTCATGTGTTAACAGTGTTTTGTTTTGGTGGGATATTTCTTTCTTTTAGTGCTCTTGGTAAGCCTGGTGAATTACCAGGGTGATTCAGAAATCTACCTTAGAGAATCACTATATATACTATATATATATATATATAAAAGATATGTAGTGTCAAGACAGGAGACAGGAGAAGTATTTAATGCTGATGGCCTTAGAACTGTACTGTGATTTTAGGCAAGTCAATGAAACCATGGTTTTTCCAGTTGTGATCACTGTGAGTGTCTAAACTCTTAGTCAAGAAAAAGTCTGAGCTTGCACTGAGGCCCACAGAGATCTATGAGATCTTGTTCCAAGCACCCTTATCATTTCCTGGAAATTTCACAGGCAAAACTGCTGACAATGAACTTCAGATCAAGTCTTGAC
Source organism: Cephalopterus ornatus (assembly GCA_013396775.1). Lineage (NCBI taxonomy): Eukaryota > Metazoa > Chordata > Aves > Passeriformes > Cotingidae > Cephalopterus > Cephalopterus ornatus. The sequence goes on along the minus strand of VZRE01000154.1, from coordinate 49,371 downwards.
TTACACAATATTTGGTTGCTTAGCTGCTTGCCTAATTTGAGCCAAGAGTAAGAAACCATACACTGAAGAATGAAGCACTGCTCCCTCAGAAGAGTCTTGTCTTAGATGAGTTCATTATGTGGAAGAGTCTGTATTGTAATGTACTTCCAGTAGGAGACTGACTCTGGCATTTCCTGGCTTGCCAGGGCTTAATTTTGCAACTGTCGAATTTTATGTGCATTATGAAACTGAGAAATAGTCTGGAGCTTTATAATGAAAGGGTAAAACATACTCAAGTGAATCATTTTATAATAATTTACATTTTATAGAGTGAGGCTTTTTTCATTATTTTTTGCAGAGTTTTTTTTACAAAAACAGGAGAATACTTTCTTTTCATTTATCTACTTTTACTTGTTTTCTCATTTAAGTTTGGACACCATGTGGGATAAACTTTTTTTTTCATTTGTTCGGTGCCATTCACATTTGATTGTTCTGACACTTTCTCCCTTCAAACCTTTCAACTACCCAACATTTGCAGTATTCCTTTCCTGATTGAGATGGCACAGCTTCTGCTCTGCAGTGTTGAGAAATCTCATTGCAGAAGAATATCAAGAGAACACTTGTGAAGAGAAGGTGAAAATAGCACAGGGAAGAAGAGACAGGAAGATGAGGCAACTGGTGTCTGCCACAGACAGGGTCCTTCTCGGTGTGCCTGGAAGCTAGGGCAACAGTGCCAGGCAGTGAAATACTGCAGTCTTAGACAGGCCCCCCACCTCCCTAGTGATTGTTGACTCTGTAAAAACAAAGACTTAGCTTAAGGTGCACTGGCCTTGCTAGCTGCTGACGGTTGTGTCCCTTTGTCTGAATAACTGATTTGTAGTTTGATATTTATCTGCATTTCAACTGATTCTCAAATTGCTTTGAATTTTTCGCATCACTAATTAGAAATGTATGCTCTGAAGCATAAGGTGAAAATCTCATCTTTAGCAGTTACTTGGAGACTTTCAATAGTTCTCTTTAGTAGCTCTCCGTATGAGCATGATCATCCCATTATAAAGAGCCCTGGCAGGTTACAATAGCTACTGTCTCTAATTCATGCCTGCCAAGCCTGTTCACTTAGCAGCAGGCTCTCTTTTCAATGAGAGTTTTAACAAGTCTCACCATTAGGCAGCATCTTGTTGGTTCCCTCATTATAGCAAGACCTGATTTCCTTCATTAGTTAGAAGACTTCTGCTTGTGTTACAAATATCCAAGAACTGGCAATGACATCAGACTTTCTAAACTGGCTTTCAAGCCCAATGAGAGTTGGTTAGGTTGCTTACTGGGAGAAAAAAAAATAAGAAGAAATTTAAAAAATCCCCAAACAAACGAAAAAAACAACCAAACAAAATTCCCTTCAACTAATTTAAATCGAAGACTTGATTTTTTCATTTACTGTTGTGGTTTCTACGTGTTATCCCATCAGTGTAACAAATGTAAAGAAAGTATTTGCTGAGAGCCCTTTTATCCTGACAAGATTTTGTACAAAAACCTTACTTGTAGGTAGAAAAAAAAAAGCCACGAATTTTCTACTTATGTATGGTAATTTGATTCCTATTGTATTGATCCAAAGTAAATATAACTAAGTTGCTGTTCCAACTTGTGTTTTCTTGTGTTGCTTTCTGCAGGTATGACAAGACAAGCATTGCAGATCCTGAGTTCTGATCCCTGATTTATTTTATATACTGCTGCATTATATACAAATGAACATGAAGTAGACCAGAAATAACATGTTCAATTGGAGATGATTTTTCAAGGACAATTTATTCTGGACCGGGATCCCATGCTTAGCATTTAGTATAGGATAACAGCTGTGGGCTTAGGACTTCCTTATGAAGAAAGAAACAATTATAGAGAAATGAAGAGTTTAATTAAGCATTTAAACAACACATAATAAGAAGTTTTATAATGGATTATCATCTTCAGGAATCGCTGTTTGCAACCTGCTTTAGACATGCTGGCATTCAATGACAGAATCCATGCAAACAAAGAATACTGTTGAAAGGATCCCCAAGGCCCATGAGGGTGAATTATATAGCCTAAGATTAATGTATTTTGGGGTGCAATCTGCTGTATAAATATACTCAGTGTCTGACCACTATCCCAAGCAAACTTTCCTATACATTCAGAATCCTGCTCCTTTGGTGCTCCAGTGCTTATAGTCTGAGAAGGAGGTTATCTGGGAAAAATAAAGAGTGCAGTGAATTCAGTAAGTATTGCTTGTATGGAACTGGGCAAGCTTGCACATCACTTTCTTAAGAATCTCCCAGACTTTATAAGGCCTTATGATATTCACCAAGAAGACTCAAGGCAGTTTAGGAGGCTGCTATGTGTTTAATGATCTGTGATGTTAAAGAGGGAATACCCTGAGCTGCCTTACACTAGAAATATCATAGGAAATACCATAGGAAAACTAGCAAATTCAGTAAACTCTTTAAAAAATATTTGTGGATAGGGAGGATTGCCAAAGCAGAATATATTAATTGGATTTCATTTTGTTGAAAAAAGTTGAAATAGCTACAGTGACTAAGTCTAATCATAAGGTTGTGTGGTAAATAAAGTTGAATAAAACACTAGTGCTGTTGTTTTGCATAGCATTATGTGCTTCAACAATAAATGAAGAAAAACAACTCAATCCCTTCCTTTTATTGATATACTTGGGTTTATTTTATTTTTGCTCATGACTAGCAGTGGCTGTATTAGTCAGGACTGGTAGATGATCCTCTTGTTTTTATGATATTGTATGTGTCTCTTTCACAGAAATTGCTTTTTGCAATTTACAGAGCATGATTTGTGGGTTTTCATGGAAGGCTCAGGACTTCGGATATTCTTGTGAACACACTCCTATGAAATACCATATCCTATTTATTTCATAACCTTGAGATGGACTTTGTCGCATTAGTCTTTTCTCACTTTTTAATGATCTATTCAAATTCTACTCAAATATATTTCCAAATATCTTTGGAAGTATCCAGATGCTAAAGTACCTGGAAAAATATAAAGTTCTCATAACATCTGACCCACAAACTTACTGTAAATAATAAAATGAACAATAGTAGGCCATTTATCTGATGGCTGCTCAAAATGTTTGATTTAGTTTGTAGATTTTATGTGTATGTATCTGGAAATAATGAACAAAATCTTTAATGGAAAATTGTTAATAAAAAAATATGGTATTTTCAAGATGTGCAAATTTAAAACTTAATTTCGTATTTGTGACCAGGCTCTCGTTGCGCAGGTATTCATAAACATGTATGTCAGTAAAATTCCATACTTTTCTCTCCTAGAATATTTAAGAATTCATTAATTCATACGTCTCTATTTGCTTACACCTTAATGGTCCTCTGCTTAATATTGGGTTATAGAAACTGTGTAAGAGGAATAAACTGGGCAAGGCATTCATAGCCAGAATATCGGTCTTTCTTTCTGTCATACCCACTCATATTCCCAGTAACTTGAGACAGTTGACACTTTCAGTTGTATTGCTAAGGCTGCATCCTTGCTTAGTCTTCTTTGATTTATTTAGTTCCTTGCTTTGCCTCCTGAACAGAGAAAACAATGCCTAACTTTAAATTAGTGGTTTGAATTTTAACTTGAAATACTTTCTGATATGATACATTCGTTCTCATTGCTAACTGCAGTGTCATAAGTCTTCAGAACCAATTCAGGTGAAGCTGGATAGTTTTATACCTTGCTGAGGCCTGGTGCTGTAGCATTATATTATTGTATTCTACTGCTTTGATATTTGAAGGTACTTTAATTTCCCTGCTGGCAGGGAGTGATGAAGGCAGGAATGTATTAAAAGCTTTTAGTTCCTTGTAATTAAGATGCATTGGTAGAGCTGAGTTAATCTGTTTATCCCTATGTAAGCTCTGGTTTTGGACATCTATTTCAATGTTATTCTCTTCTTGTCCTCTGTAACACTGTGGTTGATGAGAGTATGATGAATCCTTGCACATTTTTATTTGATATAGCTGAAACCTAGGTAGCCTACATTTGTTCTTAAGACAGATTGCTATACAAAGGTGGTTGAGAAACAGCCTGAAAATGGGAAAGTTAGGTTCTGTGTTGTATCATAATATCATATTTTTTCAGAAGAAATCACTCCTATTTCACCATCTTGGTATAAATTTCAATAAAAAGCTTGGAGGAACTGGAAAGTGCAGGTATGAAACACAAAGTGCAGAGATCAACTGCATTACACTCAATATAAACCAAAATGCTGATACTTTATGTTTCCTGAATCACATTTGCTCAAAAAATATATTAAAATTATTAAAAACTTAACATGACAAGGTTGCTTCTTTATGAATATGTTAAGGCACATAGAAATCCAATCTAAAATGTCTCATTAGTTCTGTTCATAGAATAGTTTACGATCTTATTTACCACAGGGAATGAAGAGGTTACTTGTAAAGTTTGCCCTAATAAAATTCTGGTGAATTCTAGTGATGAAAAATTACTTTATATTTACTACAAAAGCCTCCTTATTTCCTCACAGGATTGCAAAATATCCTGTGAGAAAGCACCTGGGGAAAAAAAATAAATTGACATGCAGCATGCAAAAACTACAGTATAACCTAATTTCTGGAATGCTACAGTTTCCCCAGATATTTACAGTTTAAACTTCATTGTTAGATACTCCCTGGAACATCATTGGTCCCAGTATCTCGAAAGGATCTCCTGCTTTAGATTCGATTTGGACAAAGATACAAGTAATATGATGCACTTGTTCATATTTCCAGGGAATTTTAAATTCACAACAGTTTGCCAGCTGTTTAAAAATACTTAATATTTTTAATGACAGAATTCAATATGTGCCTTGGCTTTTAATTTGTGAGCAAGACATATCATTTACTTGAGGGAAACATGAATTCTCCCAAATAAAAACAGAAGATTTAGATAAATGTTAAATACTTTCAGTGCCACCTATTGGCTGAGAAATGGTTTCAAATAAACCTCAGCTTTATAATTGTGGACGAAGTGAGACAGGGCTACTTATAATAATATTTCTAATTTTTATTGAAGGTAAAACCAGCATCAGGGTCTACAATCACATTTGAAGACATTGTCTCATGTCAAAGAATTTAAACTCTAACCACTTTTTCTTCACAGAAAGCAACACATGAATGCATCCTGTGGGATGCTTCAGATGTACTATGGTGGTATCAATGTTCTAAAGCATTTAGTGAATAGGAAAGGTGGTGGGAGACATAAGAAGAGGTCAGGAAGGGATTAAAACTTGTTATTTCAGCCTGACAATGTTGAGGGTTTTTTATCTGAACATATGATCTAATCAGTTTAGCTACAATTAACTTACTTTTTGTAAAATTTCAAGCCAGAGGTACTCTTCACTGCATCTCAGATTCTGTTTCTGGAATATATTGAATTCTGTGCCATCTCTCAGTACGTAAGCATGTCCTTAACTTTCCACATTCATAATTTCATCAGGATCATGTGGAACACCATTCAATTCACTGAATTATACACATGGTTAAAGGCGATCTCATTATTGTTTTCTAAAGCAAAGCAAAGTTTGCCAGTTTGCATGAACAAGGCTTATATATTTTATCATCTTTAAACTATGCATGCTTCTCAACTCTCCTAATGGTTTTGAGTTTAGGATTTTGGGTAAACTGTTTAGAGACTTTGTTTATACAGAGAAGGCTTATTTGTTGCACACATAGCTAGGAAGGTTGATATTTCATTGCAGAAACTAAAATTGAAGATTCTAATTATTCCTTAGTTCTAGGAATACTACTCTTTCAGTATGATTTATAATTTTTTTCCTGTCTTCTGAGTTTTTCTTGTTTGCCTCCTGGATAAATTATGTCACAGTAAAGAGATGAAATTACACCTAATAATCTCAAAGAACCTAACTGCTTTGAAAATTGGGCTTGATTATAGTGCGCTGTGTCAGAAAGGGACATAGTATCCCATACAGTTCTTTGTTTGTATTTTGCTGACACCTTTTTTAAGAAGGTGTGAGATTTTTGTTATTTAATTGAAGAACACGTTCAAGGTAAGATATTTTTTTAATCAGTGAAACAAGAAAGAAAAGCACTTAGGGTGACAGACAGTCATCTTATCTCTTTGAAAAAACTAGATATTTTAGATCAGATGCTTGGGAAAAAAGCAGAGTTACACCTATGTCAGGAGAGTCCAACAACTGCAAACTGAGAATGGCCAGTCCTATTCTGGGAAAATTTAGCTTAAAACCTGTTTAACTACCTGAGAGTCTACCTAAGCTGGCTCTTTAAGTTCCTTCTATATAGTCAAAGACAACCTCTCCAGGCTGGCAGCTAAGAGAGAAATTCTAATTATTACACAATGAACCAGAACAGTAAAGTATCTTTACGAGGTGCCCATTCCATATCAGGGACTATACAAGAAGTGCAGCTGACCTTAAATTTAACACTAAAACTTTTTAGAAGACTGACTTTTTGGATGGATACTACTCTCAATGTCAAACCCTTTGACTTTGAATAGGTCCTTTGCCAGCGTTTCCAATTGTCTCAGTTTCTTAAGGAAAAAAAAAAAAAAGGCCAGGTCTATGTTACAAAAATAATCTTGAGATATTGTCCCTGGAAGCAGGCAGGGCAGGACCTTTATGGCTGAGGTCCCAGAGGTCATAGAACTGGACCTGCCAGTTGAGGTCCACCCTGCCTGGCCCATGGGCAGCCTCCACCACTCCTGTCCTCATAATGCACTGACACTGTCAACATTCTGGCACTGATTTAACCAGTCCTTTCAGGTCTTTTGTACTCCTGGCCTTAATTTTTGCTTCTCCTTTTCCCTCATGCCCTTTCTGAATCAGGCTGCCCTTTTTTGGCACTGAAATGCAGCAAAGCAGCCTGAAGGCTATGAACTTCTGGCCAGACTCAGAAGCCATGAGAGAGGCTGAGACAACAAAATAACTCAAAGTCTGAAACACATTTGGAAAAAAACCCCAAAAAACAAACAAAAAAAACCCCTATCCCATAGGATTTGAAATAAATTAGGTTTTTAACAAATGACAACACAATTCTTGGCCAAAGGTGGAAAATCCCAGAATGGGAGCAGTGCTTTTTTTCTGACTAACATGGTGAAAATAACATGCAGTCCAGTGCTAAATTATATCAACTACAGTGGAATGTCAGGAGAAAAAAAAAGAAAAGTTATATTGTTGAAGATTCGTATCTATGGGATACCTTTGTATGACTCCTATGATTCCACGTTTTTTAGGTCCCAATTAATTACTGAAATAGTTCTGTAGCTCCTTTTACTAAAACTATAATTCTCAGTCACAGCTTTGTACTTGTATTTATCCAGACCATTTTTAAAATGTCATAGAATCATAGAATCATGGAATAGCCTGGCTTATAAGGGATCTTAAGGATCGTTCATTCCCACCCCCCCTGCCATGGCTGGTCTATCGCTGTTTATTAAGTAGAGAAAACTATTTTTATAATTATTCCTGAGTGTTTTATATGACTTGAGGTGGAATTCCAAGTTTTCAGAAATTGGTAAGTGCATTAAGAGTTGAACTAGACTTACCTTGAGAGGGATTTTTTTTAGGTGGGATTTATTTTTTTAAAGAAACTAGATTTTGGGGTTTAGACGAGCATATTATAACTTTATTTCTGTTTGAAGTCAGCTGATGCCAATTCTCTTTGTTGAGAAACCAAATAATTTTTTTTTCCTTTAGCTTAAGACATTGGAGTGTTTGTAGTCCAAAATTATGTTCTCTGGATATCCTTCATGTGATATTGTTGGCTTTTTAAGTGCATCCTGAAGAGAGATGAGAAAAAAGAAAAATCTTAGGTATCTTTCATAAAAACACTAATAACACAGTTTCATGGTAATCTTAAAAAAACATTTACTACAATTTTAGAAGATTACGTCAGGAAAAAATTCAAATGCATGAGTATGTTTCTGGACAGTGTGATTCTTATGTCTCGCAGCTGTGTCCCTTACATTCTTGTGTACAGATCTATGCTTTAGAATTTCAAAATAAGCAAGGTTCCAGAACAAGCTTTTACAATAGAATGATGCATTCAGACAGTGGCACAGTTCCTTTAATTCTTGTTTAAAAAGGCTTCCCAGTCTTCTTCTGAGTACCACTAGAGAGACTATACTCCCTGCTTATTGCTGAAGTGTCAGGTCCCTTAGTATGTGTACTTCAAGGTGCCATTAGGATGATGTACCATTTGCCGTGCCCAGAAACTCTTTGAAGTAGGAATTATTTGGTTATTTAAATAGTAGCTTGTTTTTCTGTGAAAGATTAATAATAATAACTGTTCACTAGGGAAAAAAAGAAAAATCCCTGAACTCTTAGAGTTATTTAGACTGGCAGCTGGTTTAGTCAATTAACTTACAGCATTGCTTTCCACTGTGGCGGTGTTCTTATGGGACTTGAGTCTCTTTTATGCCTGATTCTGGACAGCAAAATGGTAATGTTTATTTTATTAATTCGTTATGGCACAGATTACCCATGAAAATTCCCACAAAATTTGTTGATGAAAGTATAGTCTTCTCAGGTCTTTTTTTAAATATATCTTGGTGTATTGATTTAGCAGCTGAAAAGGACATGAAAAGTCACCAAAAGTAAAAGCAAGCCTTAGGAAGGAAATAAATATATATTAAGCACAGATATTATTCCTACTTGCATACCTGCATCATAATTTCTACTTTTTTCAGTGTTTGCTCTATAACACTCTAGCAGTGTCCTGTGATTAATTCAAAGAAAGCCAATGCAAATATCTTCAAAACAAATAGCAATATCATTGCATAAGACCATAAGACCAAATTCATATTATTAAATTTTAACTGCCTTAAAGTTAAATATCTCATTTAAACTTCTCAATGCTTCATTCCACTCTGTGCTCTTTTATAGAGAGCAGTTCAGTCATAATTTGAGTGAACTGACATCTGGAAGTAACTGTCTGTCTCTTATATATGTTTGTCTCTCTCAGCTAGGGTTAGGTGAGATGAGGTGCCTTTCACTCTCCTTCTCTCCAGTCACTTCAAGGTTATTTGAAGGAATTGAGTATAGGAGAAATTTATATGTCCTCCTCTTTTTAATCACACATATTATGGAAAAATATTTCACAATTCTATCTTATTCTGATATTAGTTATTATTTCCATCTTGCCATTATTCTCCTTAGAGCCACTAAATTTTTAAATATTTTTCATTGGAAAAAAAACTTTCTAATATAGTCAGAAGTGTAGATGAGAGCCTATTCCACTGTAAAGGTGAAAGAAAGGCACAAAAGTGCTATATATTCATATTTTTATGGAATAATTGAAAATTTAGAAAAACTTTTAAATAGAATTCTATTAAAAAGATATTGTTATATTTACTGTTCCTTTTTAATTGAAAATTCAATCCCTTGTTGACTAATTCGTCTACCTAAATAGGTCCATGAAAACATATTTGGGAATCAGACTTTTATCTAGGAGCCAGTGATGGAGCTTTCACTGTGAAAGCTGTGATGATTAGTAAAGAACAACTTGACTCTTTTCAAATTTTGCACTGCCTTGTAAAATAAGATGTATTCTATATTTGCACATATGCAAATATGTAATTATTTAATCAACCAAACTAAATTTAAGAAAAAAACATTTTTAATTTCATTATGCATTGTTTGGGCCTGCAGAGGCATTTGATCATCATAACTGAATAATGGACATTAGCTATAGTGGTAATCAAAACAAACATAGAACATTTATACAGCGTCTTTTCATGGTCCTTTTCCAAGTTATATAATCCATGTACAAACTGAGCTTGAGTAAAGTGCTAAGGTAAAACAGCCAAGCCTTCAGCAATCAGTGATGGTGAAGTCAAGAGTTTTCTTCCAGACGTATGTCTTCAAAGAACATGGGACCTCTCTAATAGTAAAAGGCTAAATATTAGGTTATGTGAACATTAAATATTTCTTGCCTCAGTTCTCTGCAGTGCCTAAAATTTTATTGTTGGAAAAGATTTAAAAGCTTAACTTGTTCACTCCCACTCCACAGGGTGCTTTAATGAATGCTTTCATGTATTCCTGAGTTACCTTCCAGTGGTAAATGTCTGATTAGCATTAAACTGTGCTTGGCTTCTACACAAGCATGAAAGACACCATTATATCAGTCTGCAAAAAGACAACTTTCCATTAGAAAAAGCTGGTTTACTTATGATGTCATTTCTTACATTAGAAGTGTATTGTTCAGGTTTTTTCTCTTTTTATTTCTGATTAAATTGCAATATCAAAACACCTCATTTATGAATTGCATTGAAATGAACAAGTATAAATTTTTATGTTTCAAAAAAATTTGTAAAAGAAACTTTGATATTTCATGCATTTTTAAATAATAAATAAAAGGATTACATTAAAATGATTAATTTTTATTACCCAGAAACATGTTTTCTGATATTCTGTAAATGCTCTGTAACAGTTCCTTCCAGTACTGTTTGAACCAGATAAAATGTTTCTTCTCTTATTGATGAGATCCAGTGCAGGCAGTGGGAATGTTATGAGCTTCACTTGTGCCAGGCTTTTCAAAAGAAGTTGTTAAATTTTTTGTATCAAATGTAAAGGTCCAGATACCAAGTAACTATGCTATAGAAATGAAATCTTATGCAGGCTGAATCTTAACTGAGGAAGCTGAGTAAAGTTTAATTCCAGAAATCTGGAGAGTGCATAGGGAATAGTTTGAATACTCAGATTTACAAATACCAAGGATATGAATATTTGTGATATTTGAAGGATATTGTGAAATTGTACCTCCATTGTTTGTTTTGTAACACACAGTTATGACCATAGAGAAATACTTTCATGTAGTCTTGTCTTTATGTTAGCAGTATCTTTTTCACTATTAAGTTTCGTGAAGGTGTATAACATGAATAACTATTTTTTATACATAAAGATGGAACACTCGTTTCTATGAGAGACATTGTATTATGTAGCCTGTATATATATGTGTGTCTGTGTGTGTCTGTGTGTGTGTATGTATGTATATACACATATATATATATATATATGAAAGCCTCTCTAAAGCAGTCTGGTTAATAGCAGTCCTATGTTGAGTTTATGCAATCAAACACCCTACACAGAATGAGAAGCGAGACTTCTCAGGAAAGCAGTTATTTTCTCCAATATTTCTTTTGACCCTTTTTCATTTCGGAAGTGTACTAAATCTCACTGACCCAGGTGTTTAAATCCAGTGGACCTTAGGACTGACAAAAATTCTACTTGTTTTCCTGTATTCAAACATCTCCAGAGAATAGATAGATAAATATTATTGATACCTGCTTAATTCCAGAACACTGTAAAATGCATCATCCATTGCATTCTGTGAATACATTTTCTGCCTATTTGGCCACCTCTATGTAAACTTAATAGTGAAAACCAAGCATTCCCATATGGGGTGACTGTTAATATGTATTCTCACTATAATCTCAGAAAGGCACCAAAAAAGAAGGATTTGGGTTTTTTGAAAGTCTTACATCAGTGGCAGATCATCTGTAAATAGACTAAAAGAAGAAGAAGAGTGACTGGGAAGAAGTGGTGGTGTGTTGCCTATACTTTCTTGATTCCAGTTTGGGTTTGTTGTTTGTTTTTTTCCTTTGTGACACTCAAAATAAAAATATGTACCTTCTTGCAGTAGGTGTTATACTATTGTGAACTTCTTGTTTTAGTAAAAGTGTAATTAAGGAGGGATTTGAAGAAGAAGAATCTTCTCAAGATGGTTCTCAGGGCTAGTAACTGAGGAAAACACTAGAAAAGTCTTCAAGAGTGTAGGTCTAGCTTTCTGCTCTTTATAATTCCAGGTTTACTTGGCCCTACTGAGACCTTTTGATCTTTTGAGGAAATATTTGTCAGAAGTCTCTTACACTATGCTAGGTTTAACATCAGGATGTCTTGCAGTTATGTTGCTGAGTCTTTAAACTTTAATAAAAATTAAAAAAATTTTTTGTGTTGTATCTTATCTAAAGGTTACACTACTGTTGCATACAAGTTGAATAAAGCAGCTTCATAATTGACAAAAAGAACTTTCCATCATTTTGACTGCTTAATGAAATATTTTTCTCATATTCCCACAGGTAAATATTGACCCTCATGATGCACATGCACCTTTATCATGGATATTAGATCAGGAATAGGGAATTCAGGGTTTATCTGTCACAGTCCTTGCAATATAGCACTTATTCCATGAAGGATCTATTATTCAGACTAATTAAACTTTGGCCATGCCTGCTGTGCAAAACATTATTACTCCCCTTGACAGAGGTGTGTGTTCTACTGCCAAACCTTTGTCACCCTGCTTTTCTATCCAGTTGAAACCTGACACACATTAAATGCCATTACCTTCATTGCCATTACCTACTATTTTAATTCTGTGTAATGATTGGGTTACTTAAGATAAATTTTTTTACAAGGCTGTTTATTTTAAAATGAATTTAAATATATTTCTTATAATGCATTATATATAAATATATATATTTTTTTTTTCTTATAATGCAATTCTTATATTTCTTAGAATGTCTTTCCAAAACTCTTGACATTAAGTAAGGGTCTTAGTAGCCTGACATCTTTAGTTACTTGAATCTCATATTCAAATATCATGACATCTGCAAAAATTTGTATGTCAGGGCCCTGAGTGCACCAACATACCTAAAGTAGCCTGGCAAGTCTCACCTGAGGCTCTACCCACGCAGCCTTGGCTCGCTGTGTGCTGCATTAGTCTCGGGCTCTTGTCCTTCTCGGTCCTTCCTGAGTATATGTGTTAGGTTTGCTGCCCCTGGCCCTGCTGTTCAGGCAGAGATTTGCAAATGAGTCTCTCCTATGCTGCACAGTGCCTCTGACCTCTAAGGTACTGGAATGACACTTTTATTTTAATCTAGAGAAAGATGGACCCACCTCCTGAAGAGGACTTACAGTTCACAGCCTTGCATGGGACATCCAAATCTGAGGAGTAGTTATTAAGAGTCAAGTCTCTTCTGAAGTAGCTCCTTTTCAGTCTGGTATGCTTTCTAACTGTTTAGCAACTAATATTTTAGCTTGCTCTACTTCCCTAGGAGTCTCTTTCTAAACCACTCAGTATGGTTTCCACTCAGAATGGGAGATGGAAATTGGTTTCCTTCCTGACTAAGAGTGTTTCATTTGTCCACCATTAAGTGCTCTAAAAGCTGCCAGCAGAACTGGGTGGAGAGATGTACACAGAACAATTCAGGTATCTTTTTCTTGTGTAGCATTAAGCAAAATAGGAAAAATACAATGTGTTGAATATAAATCACTAAAATCATTTGATGTGTTAAATTAACCTGAATATTAGATACTGCACTACACAGTTTTCCATCGAGAAAGAAAGGCTGTGAAACAGATATATAATTTTCAAGCTTAAGCTCTTCTCATTTTTTCTTCGCAATATTGTCTCACACTAAAACATGAAAATGTTAAGTGTTGTGCATCATTCTCAAAGAAGTTTTTCTCAAAGCCTAACAAATGGAGGTGAGAACTGTACGTTCTTTTTTGTTGGCTATAAACATTAAATAATCGAGGCCATTATTTAGGTTTATTTTCTCTTCATTCTCAACACTGGCCATTTGGCAGTGTTTACACATGTATGGGAGTGATCATGACTTGTTGCCAAGTAAAGACCTGTAATTGTCACTGAATCCAACTGCTTCCATTGTGCTTCTGCTTGTAATGGATCCCTTTCAGAAAAGCACAGGCAATGAGTTATGCTGTTCATAGAGTGAACTCGAACACAAATACATTTGTCTACTTGTTTAATAAAAAACCATCCAAAGGACACTGTAATGGTAAAGAAGAATTGAGAGACAGAACTAAAAATCCCTCAGCAAAGTGAAAAGTAGAAATGAGTGCTTTTCTATCACCAAAAGCCATGCTTTGTCCAGGCCAGAAGGTTAGCTTATAAAATGGTTCCTTGAAGAAAATGAGTACTTACATTACCAATAATGCTTATAGATTTTTTTCTCTCTGTTTTTACTAGTAAGAGAAAATCCACATCAGAATTTGCTACCCAAATTTTTCCTAGTGTGAAATAACTTCATACTGCAGGACTAGCAGATATAATAGGAGCCCCCACAGAAAACTTGTTCTCAAAATGCTACGTAAGTTTTCAAAGATTTATTTGTTCTTGTGGCCACAAAGACGGCAGTGAACCCTGACCAGGCTACAAAACATTTAAGAATTTGTAGACCTGGAATTGAATTTTAGGAAGCTATTATGAGGTCAAATACTGATATCATTAATCTAATTTCTATAATGTTGATTTCTTTAGCCTTAAGAAGAGAAGAACTATTGTTTGTATATTTGAAATATTTTGATCCTGGATTACAGTGGCAAAAAAGTAAGAAACAGTTGTTTTTCAACATAAGAATATTAAAAAGTCACTTTTAAAATAAGCTGTAGTTCTGAGTAGTCTGGAATAAGCATCAGTTCTGAAGTTTCTTTTTTAAATATGCCTACAAAATTAACCAGAGATTTGACAGCTGTGTGCATGCAAAACTAAGTGAAGCTAGATTATATATGGGATTTGCTTCAAGCAAGCCTTGACAAAATTTTTGTTCTATGCCTAGCAGCATTTCATCAGAATTCTGTGTCATAATATAATTGTATCTATTAACTTTGGGTACTGATGAAATTTTCACACTATTGAGGGTTTCTTTAGCAAGTACCATCAATTGTAAAAGAGATCCTGGGGCTTCAGAACTGTCTGAATTTTGGAAAGTTATTATTAGTATACCCTTTTCTCCAAAGTGGTACATCGTTCCTACAAATAAATCAGGTATGTTCATCTGAATGTATCTTAGTAGGAAAGAGTAATGGCCAGCATCTTCTGGTCTTCAGCAATTTATGAGATTGTACAACCTGTAGAGAAGATCTCACAAGTTTCTAAATTTTCTTCTTTCTCTTAAATAATACAGAATAAAATATGGTCATTATGTGAGGTGGAATTAATTTACAGTTGTATGGGTTACATTGTGTGGATTACAGTGTATACATGCCTACAACGCACACCCACATACAAATGAACCTGTATCCATTAATAAAGTGCTCTAAAAAAATGCTTACTTAGGAGCAATATACCCCTTATACTACACAGGAAGCTGTATTTGTTTAACGCGACACATTGTGGGTAACATATTGCTTTATTTTAAGAGACAGGCAAAGACTAGATTGTTCATTGGTGTCACAGAGGGCACACATTTAGGCAGGACCCTTTGGAAACTTTTACTGTAATCTGTTCCCAAGCAGGATTTTTTGTGGCTATGTTGCTACAACCCCAGTTTGAACACGGCTGGAACATTTCCCAGATGAGAGGGAAAGCATGTCATAGCCAGAATTACGATCTGTCTGGCAGACACAAAAATAATTGCACACAAGTGTATACATGTGAGGTCTTTACTAAGTCCAGATTTTGTCTCACTTATTTATTTATATAAATGCCAGGTCTATGGCCAAATAGCGTTGGTATCTGCTGGGTATTCCCCCATCCCACTTAAAGTGCCATCTGGCGTTTCATATATCTGCCAAGTATATGGATTAAGTCTGCTGTTTCCCATTTTATGTCATGTTATTAATAATGGTAATGACTGTTTGCTAAATGATAGTTGCACAGACTGCAGTTGTAAAATTCATGGTCACACATTCTTGTCCTTTCCTTATTTGTCTTATAAGTGCCAGAGCTCTGGACGTACTTTTCAACTCTCAAATATTTATTTCTGCTAATGATTCCTTCTAATGTGCCAACCTATCATAGTGCTTTACAAAATATTACTCCCTAGTTCTATGAACTGGCTACACAAGACTGAGCAATGACGTATCCATGCATTTTCAACCTATGCAGTCAGCAAGTACAGAAGTATAACAAGCTTTAAATGCAAGGAATAATCTGGTAGGATTCCCCTGCTTCACATATCATTTGAAGCAGCCCATCCTTTCACAGTCACAACAGTAAAGACCAAACAAATAGACCTTCTCCACATCAAGTTTATTAACATATTATGATAAACAGTGTACAGCGTGTTTTGGTATTTAAAAAAATGATAAAATAGAATTAATTTCATTTTTAAAAGCCTCACACAGGGACACTTTTTCCCTTTCAATATTTCTTCCTATTAAATGCCTGAGCTCTGAAGACCCTTATAGCTATAATACAAATGAAGGAAGTTTCAAAGGGACATCCCATATGCTATTTTTCATGATAAGTAATTCAATTTCTTTCTAACTGTGGATTCTTATGATGGTTGCATGATATATATTTCACATATTTTTTGTAATTATTTTTCCACTGAAATCTAGTATCAGATCTCTGCAGTGGGACAGTACAGAGTAATCAGAAGTAATCATGTCCTTCCCATCAAAACTGTCTCTCCCAGTGCTTTCAAGTATGTATAAAAAAGCCACTTAATCACTAGCTCTAATATTTTTGTTGGCAATTTCATTTTTTTGGTTCACCTTGAGAGCTACAGTGAGGTCAACCCACTTGAGTACAATTTTATACTCTGCTATAATAACTTGAATTCTACATTGGATATTTTTAAACTTACATACATATAAGGTCAGAGCAAACTGTAAATATGTCTGTCTTTGGACCAATAGTCTTGATTTTGACCTTGTTTTCTGTCAGTTCTATTAGCTTGTAATAAACTTTCAGATGGAATTTAGTAGCTAAAGCAGACCTACCTAAGACCAAATCCCTAAAATCAAAACTCTAGGACTGAAAAATGGTGGTCAGCTTCTGCTTAGCCTTGGAGTTGTCACAGGGTCCTCTTTTCACATATAGGACTTTGAAGCATTCAAGAAATGATCAACAAGTTAGGTATAGGTTTTATCTGGCCGTTAAGGGTTCTCCATGGTTTTGCCTAGTGAGCTTTAATCTAGCAGCTGATCTCAGGGCAGGTCTTGTGCAGTTTGAGTTAGAATTATAGAATGATTTGAGTTGGAAAGGATCTTAAAGATTATCTAGTTCCACCCCTCTTCCATGGGCAGGGACACCTTCCATTACACCAGGTTGCTCAAAGACCCATCAAACCTGGCCTTTTACTGCCAGGCTTGGGGCATCCAGGCAACCTGTTCCAGTGCCTCATACCCTCACAGTAAAGAATCTTTTCCTAACAACTAATCTAAATCTCTCCTCTTTTAGTTTAAAACTATTCCCCCTTGTCCTGTCACTATCTGCCCTTGTAAAATGACATGAGAGGACGCTGCACAGACGGAGGGAGATGCATTTGGACTGAATTCATATTTCTCATTTGACCTCATTGTGAATTGCCCTATTGGGCTGGATAATACCTGTGAAAGAGAAGCAGAGAAGATGGTCAATTTCACTGGTCAGGCTGGTTTTAGAGCTACATGTATCAAACAAATGCTGAAAAATACCACCACAGTGCTAGGGATAGGCCCACTTTCCCCAAAAAAGCAAGCACATGGGGCTAAAAATCATAATCCTTCTCCTCCTGCTCTTTTCCCTATGTACCTGTCTTTCCAAGGCAGTACAAGGCAGCAGAAGGTGAGGAGGGAATGAACACCACCACAAAGCAACCACGAAACATCAAGCATTGGTGTAAAAGCCACAGAGGGCAATAACTACATTTCACCATCTAAAAATTGGGCTGCAATTGTGAGACCCCAACTCTGCCTTTGATGAAAGGTTACACTTTTACCTCCAGGAGGGTGCTGCAAAATAACTAGAATTTTTTCCATGTATTCAAGGGAGAGAACGAGGGTCGATGACTTGTCTTTGATTTTCTTGTTGAGTGGTGCTCGGTGACAGTTACCGATGATTGCATGCTGATAGCTCACCTCTCACTGTATGTCTTCTTTTGACTTTTTTCTAAGGCACCTGGGTTCCCTTTTGGGATCTACCAGGGAGAGTAGCCTAATTTTGTAGTCCACATCATATTTGAATCTGGCATTTTCCTTTGAATATTCTTCTCACAAGGGATGATAACAAACTGACACAATGACATGACTTTTTTTTTTTTTTTAATAGTAGAACATGTATTTTCCATGTTTCCAAATAAAAAATGTGTACATATATCACACTTAATTCTGAACATTTAAAAAAGCATTAAAAATTCAGATTTGGACCCTGGGTCTTGTTTTCCTGTTTTGTATAAAAGATACCATTATCCTTCCAAATGTGGTTCTCTTTATGTAATATATATGTATACATCAAGTCACAGAATTGTGACTTCTGAAGTAAACAGTGACACATTCTACTTTTCACTTCCTTTCCACTGGAAAATTATATTGATTTACTTGCTGAGTGTCTGTTCTGCATAAGACTTTGTAATTGGAAATGAGCTCAAACCGAAGGTGCAGGTTCATTTCTCAAACATTTGAAACTACTCTGACTTGGATCTTAACCTCGGTCTGTTTCATATAGTTTATCTCATGAGAAATTAATACTTGTTTGTTAGAAGTATGTTTTTCACATCTCAGTGTTCATACACTCAATTATTCCAATTTTTCAAGTTCAGTTATTTATTTATTATTAGAATTTCTACACTGAGTACAGTGAATAGAGAATAAAGCCATTTTTACTTTTTCAAGTGAACTGTTTCTACAGTTATAATACTAAATTTTCAAGGTATGTTAAGAAGGATAATATGCTTGGCTCATTTGTCACCATTACAGACATCCTAAATACTAGCTGATTTATTGTAAGAATTCTTAGATTAAAAAAAAAAGATATAAACTATGCAAGATGACTGTATAATCATATTCAAGGATATTGGTAATATTGTAAATACTTCAGTGTGAAAGTCTTAATTAGCTTTCTAACAGGCACACAAGGAGAGGATGATGTTGAAGGCAGCTGTGACCAATTTTCAAAAGAGAGAAAAAGGAAAAAAAAAAAAGAAAAAACAATCCCCTTATTTATTCTAAAAAGGGAACAGAATTTTCCATTTGTACTATTGTGTCAATAGAGGGCTATTCCACAGCATAGTTACAGAATCACATCCACTCAAACTTACTGTCTGTATTCCTTTACTCATTTTTGATAGCTAGGGTCTGACAGCAATATTCTCCATACTGACAGAGACTCTTGACTCCAGGTTTTCTTAGTCTTCATATATGATTTTTGATGTAGTCCCAATGCATGTAAAAACACCATCCACATGTTTTTAAATTCAAATTCTCTTCACAAAATAATGGCTACAAACCAAATCAGTTTTATTTAATTGATTCTGGGAAATATAAATACACCCTATCCCATCTTAAAGCTTTATTTTTACAAAGACATCATCATCCTTCAAGTTTGTAAGACCATTTCTCATAGAGAAAGAAAGTGGTAGATGTGACAGGTACTGCATGGGTGGTGAAGCAAAAGTTATAAGCTTTCATGGTGTCTTTCATTTGGTCAATTTTCAAAGGGCGAATCCTCTCTAACATGTTTTCCATCAGACTTTAACAGCTGTGCAACAATGAAAACAGGAAGGCACAATTTGGAAATTATCCTTTTATATTATTTCAAAAGCTTAAATTGCATGAATAACACTACAATGTCAGTCCTCTTGAATCAAAGTATTTTTTATATTTCCTTCAGTGAAGTCAGGATTTCTCAGCAAGTGTTATACTCAGATTCTTAGAATCTGTGTTGAAATCAAAAAAAGCCATCATTCACCTTTGCTTTTCTCCCACAGAGAAGAGAATGCATTGGGTGTT
Source organism: Cephalopterus ornatus (assembly GCA_013396775.1). Lineage (NCBI taxonomy): Eukaryota > Metazoa > Chordata > Aves > Passeriformes > Cotingidae > Cephalopterus > Cephalopterus ornatus. The sequence continues at coordinate 29,684 of VZRE01000154.1, read as the reverse complement.
CTTCCTGAGGCTAAGTGTAACCATTGGCTACATAAATGGGGAACAGCAAGGGGCAAAACTGAGGTGAGACACTTATTTTAGTAACTTCAGGACTGGAAAGAAAAGAAAAGCAATTTTTTTGGTTTTCCATATTACAGGGGACGCAGAAACAGCTGATTAACAAAGCTAACAGAGAAGGAAATATTTCTTGTCCACTGTTTTCGTGGGGTCAGGATTTGTGTGGTTTCCTAACTTCCAATAGTGTGTATTGGTTCCTGTGCTGTGGAGAGAGTTAAGAGAGGAATGCTCAGGTCCTTTCTTTACGAAACAGATTCATTCTATAGAAACTGATCCTTGAGAACCGGGGTTGGTCCCTGCAAGTCCCGCTTCCAGAATGTGTACTCTGAGTACCAGTCTCATTCATGCTTCACTCCAGGCTAACTATTAACTTTTATTGTAGAGTGAATTTAGAAACTGAGAACTACTGTATATTTTCCCACTTGTCCAGTAGATTTGATGCTGTCCTGAAAAATGAGTTACTGGGTCTGTCCTTAGAAGAGAAGATTTGTCTTCCAGATGTCATGGAAGAATGGCTCAGGCTTACAGGATAGCACAAAAGCTTTTCTAAAAGGTACACTATCCTCTCAGGCACTCGTCATTGCCTGCAGTCAGCAATAAGGCAGTGAACAAAACCAAGGTCCTAGTTCAGTGGGCTTCCTGTGATCTGAGAGAGGTAAAAAGAGCACTGACCATGGGACGAGTTGTCATCATTTTATACTTCACCAGTTTTCAGTTGTTTGCATATTGTCCTGTGGAAAGCTCCCTTATGGCTTGCAGCTGTCAACACCGAGAGTCAGTTCATCTAGTTTTAGTCATCTAAAAGTTAGTGGTCTAGTCTGAGATAGTTTTGTCAGCTACTCCTACATACAGTGGAGAGAGAGGCACTCAATAAGCACATAATCTCATACTAAAATAATGATACCAGATAGATAGGATAATCTTCCTGGTTGAAGGCACTTCCTTCTCTGTCTTCCTCTTAAATACAGAGGAAGCAAAGGCAAAACACTTCTCATCTTTCAAGCAGCTAAAGCTCGAAGAGTTAGCTTCCATCACTGATAAGTGAAGACAATTTCCCTGGCCCAGATACTCTTAACAAAATATTAAGTGTACATGTAGTTTTGTGCTTCCTTTGACTTTATTTCCATCTTATAGGGTGAGTGAGTTGCTGTCTCCATTTGGCTGCTCTTCTATTTGGAAGAAGAATGCTTCTCAGCTCCCATCCTGGGTACCTGGCTCCATTACTGCTGATCAACAGCCTGGCATCATGGAACACTCTAGCAGCAGAAATATATTTTTTCTTCTCTGTTTTCTGTTCTCCTATTACATTTTCTATAATTTAAAAAATGTATTTGTCTTATCTCTACTGAGTTTCCATCAGGGGAGATGGTTTCTTACAATTATGTTTACACTGTCCTTGCAGTACCTCCAATTCCTGCAACAGAAAAGCTCTGCCATAAAATCAGTGAAGCTGATTTTTTACCCAGGGATTAGATTGACAGCTGGTAAACTAACACTTCTTTTACTCTTTTAACAGAGTTTCAAGATTCGCGGTGTGAATGCATATTTTATTGGATCCTGAAAAATACTGTTTTATTTTTTCAAAATAAAGAGCAATAAGAGCAATATGCCTGTTTTTCCTTGAATAACCTTAAAGGTTGCTTTGCAGGGACTCATAAATGACAAGAAGGGTTTGACAGCATGTTTGTTCACTGTAGATTCTGTTACCAGTGCTGATCTGCTAAGCTAGTACTCAAAGATGCATATGGCTGATTCTTTCTTTAGGGAGTTGGCATTAGATCAGGGGAAGTGAAGTGATGAGTTAATGCAAACTAAAAACCAAAGCAAAATTGAACAAAACCAAACCAACAGCAGCATCAGAAAAATCAACAGGAAAAAACCGCAAACAGAACAGTGTAACACCTGTATTATTCATTTCTGTAAAATAATTTGATCTATTTTATTTTACCTACTTGTGTGCTTTTCAGTCAATTCTTCCAGCTAATACAATGTAACTGTAAAATTGCAACTCTCTCCTTCTTATTCCACCTCCCAGAGGTCTGCTAAACAATTCAGAGGATCACACACACTTCTCTGCCTTGCTGTCCTTCTAAGAGTGAGAAAATGGAGCCTGACTTAAGAATGCTTAGCGCGTTCTGCCTATCAACCCAAGATGATGTACTTGTGGTATCACTGCATTCTTTTGTCAATAGCAACATATATATTCAATGACTGGAAAATAACAGTCTCAAAAAGAGGCAATTTGACTGTAGTATTAACACTTCCTCACATGCAGGACATCTCATCTTCATTCTAATTTTGCCACAGATACAGGTTGTGACTGTGGAAATTCACATTCACAAAGAGTTCCATGTCTCTAAATGGGATTAGTGACTTTCTCCCCTATATACTATGGGTTTGGGGTTTTTTTTCAGATTTCTCCCATGTATATTGCTTGGGATAGTGCCAATTTTTCATAGTGAGGCATCAGCTTAAAGTAATGCCCAATAACATTATTGTAATTCAAGTTATAGGTAAGACAGATACAAACTTCAAAACAGGAATACATGGTGACTGCTTTTTATGCAGTGGACACAAAACACAGGAAGTGTTTTCTTATGCAACTTTTCATTACCACAGATGGGCAAAGATTTATTTTTTGACTGTTAACCAAACTGATTAACTAACTACTGTCTTGACACCTGATTGTGGATTAGGGGCAAGTTTCCTCCCCTGATCGATTCTGCTCAGTCATGGCCCCATCTGGAAGGTCTGAGCTTTCAAAATATTTTATTAGATTTCCAGACCAAACCTAGTCTTGTCTTTCTCTACTTTTCTGCATGGCTCTATCTCATGTCTTTTAACTTCAGCTTCCTACAATTACTTTGCTTCTCTGTGCAGCTCTTGATTCCTGGCTTGAGTTACCAATGACTGCCATGTTTTCCATCACCTGACTTTGGCTCTTGGTTTCCACCTAGAAATCTGGCACAAACTTTTTACCTTGAAAGCAAGTGACTGTCACTAGCTTTCTGCTAGTGCTAGCCCTATCCACTGGACAAGTCTATCCATGCTTTTGGTGCTGTCAAGCTGATGTCTAAAACCAATAAGACAGAAAGAAGAGCACAGGTCATTTAACTAATCCGATGTAGTTTTCACTCGTATTAAGGTAGAATATTCTCACGAATTGTTTTAGTCTCTACTGGCATATATCTTCTGCTTGCCTTTCTCTTTTAACTTTCTCTTCTCAGCATCAGTTTGACAAATGTTTCATAGGTCCCTTCTGTGCCAGTGAGTCATTCACTGCAGAATTACTCAGCCTCTGTTTGCTTTCAGCTGGGCTCCACTCCAGATACATGGAAATATGTTCCTTTGATGCAATAATGATTTGTTTTTCTGGGCATTTTATTTGAACTATTTGCCATTTGTTTTCTTGTGATTTCCGGATAAATCTACCTCATTGCTAAGGTAACCAACCGGAATTTATGAAGCCTAATGGTAACACAGTAAGGCTCAGCATACTAAAACAGAAGCAGATGCTACTTCTGCAATGCTCATATTTTGCTGGTACACTGGCTGTTTATGATCAGATTCTGCCCTAATGCAACTGCCTGTTGCCAGCCCAGAAAGTACCAAGTGTGTTTCACCTCCTTATCAGTTGCAGAATAGACCAAATACAGTCTGTATATCTTTAGTTTTGCTATCAGATCTATTCCACAGGTTCAGGGCTAAAATTCACAGAAGACCTTTAGAAGTGTTAGGGTAAGCCATATTACCATTCAGTGTAAATCCCTCTTTGAAGAATTCTCCTTACATATGGAAAATTTATACCAGGATTCATAATTTGCTGTGTGCAGGAAAGGATTAAAAAAATATTGCCACAGTTTTCAAAGTGTCTCAAATAAGCCACAAAGATGCATTTTATTTATTTAACATGGTCATTGGTTCACAATACTTTTTTTTTTCTAGACCAACTCCAGACCTCACATTTTTAAAATCAAATGTCCTTAATCAATTTAAAGCTCGTGTTGTTAACTTTCCCTGAAAAATGGTCATAATTTAATTGTTAGCACAACACAGGGTATGTAGCACTTGCTTTGGGAAAGGTGACGGCAGGAGTCTGTGGATGGGTCTTCAGTAAAATTTTTTTTCAGAATACCAGTATATCTTTCAAATTAGTCCCCAATTCTGTATTTATCTAATTACTACTTTGTGTTACTTTCGTTTCCAAGGTGTTTTTAGTTAGCAAAACCTAGATTTGTTCTGGAGAAAATTAAGCTAGAATATGTTCTCATGCTTTAATTTACTATCTTTCCTTTTTGTTTTGTATATTACATTTGAATTATATAAACAACTCAAGGAAATAAATAGAAAGCCCAAGAGTGTGATTTATGTTGACAATTTTCTTCTTGAAAAAGACAGAAGACAGGACTATGCTAAGTTACCAGTTTAATTCTCCTCTTCAATTCTTTCGGCTTTTCACTGAACCATTCTTTGGCTTTCCCTCAAAAGCTCCAACTCCCAGGTGACTTCTGCAATTCTGATGTTTGTGTAGTTCTTTATTTATGCATAGCAAATAGAGGAACAGAAACAGATCAAATGCAGCAAGGATTAGTCACTTTTCCCTCTGTTTCTGACTCATCTGTGCAGCCTATCAAAAATCATGATACTAAACTGGCCAGATCATGGGAAATGACACTGGGTTTATAAAATCAGAAGCATAATTTCAGATGCATTGCTTTACGTAAACGATTCATGACAGCAAGTGACAGGAAGCAGTCTGAATTTCCCTTCTCAGAATGGTGTTTCCCTTTCTGTAAAATTATAGTGTATCCCCTTTGGCATCCTTTGCCTTAATTTTAGATCTAGCGATATGAGGGCAGGCCAACATACTGTGAGGCACGTCTGTCTTTGTAAGTGTTGCAACCATCTTTCATTGATCTGATGCAGACAACACAGCCTTTGATTTTGCCCATTGTCTGCTCTCTGTACTGTATAGGCACTATGATTCCTTTCCTGTGAAGCAGAATCTATGTGAATATAGACATGAAAAGATGGTCTTGACATCTCTGCCTTCATGGGTCTAATAAGAATTTGGCTGATCAAGTTGTTGTACCCGGACTAGACCATTCTTGAGTTTGAAGAACTTGGAGATAGAAATATTCTTGTTTTTTTTCTCTCAACTTAATTTTTTTTTCAAGCTAGGTTTTATTTGGTCTTTCAGTACAAGATTGATAAAAACTGGAGGAATCCTCCTGTGGTATACATATGCCTGATGGTTCAACTCATGCAATGCTTGACTCACTGTTTCTCAATCCATACGAGAAAAGTTTGTCAATTCAGTAAATTAACTGTAATAATTTTGAGTCAGATATATTTCATGATACTTTAAAAATTAATATATTGGGAAAGTCTACTGATGCATCTTTTAATTCTTTTTTAATATTACTTCATGTCCCATATGATTCCCTTCTATAAGAGGACAATGATTGTGTATTCCATTTTATATAAACTGTAACATTCATTTAAATAACAGTTAAAAGGAAATCCCTAGTTAGTCCTCTGCTGTGATCTGCCATAGCCTTACCTGGGGTCATGAGCCCTGCTGTACAAAGCACTAATTTAGGAATCTTTCCTAATAAAATACACTCTATTTTTTTGCCTTAATAAGATTGTTCTTGATGCTCAGATAGTGATTAAAATTCCATATCTGATGAGTGTGTATGACTAGCTATTTATCTTTTTGCTCAATTGCATACTGTAGAGAAATTAAATAAAGAGGTGAAAAAAACCCAGCCAGTTTATTTTTTCATAAAGCTGCTGGGAGATGGTGACATCTGAAGGACATGTTCCAGGAGTTGTGCCAAGGAAGCAGCTCGCTGATTTGAGTGATGATGATGCAAAAACTTGGAAGGAAGAACAGATCATGAAAAAAAAAAAAAAAGAAAAAGAATCAAGGAAAGGAATGAGATTATGGGACTGAATGTGTCTGCTTGTGTGACTTTGCTTCTTAATGTCAGTTTAACAAAAGGAAATAGCTGGTCTAAGAGGAAGAAGTTATGAGCTGAAATAAAATGTGGAACTAAAGGCCAAAATGCCTAGTTTTATATGTAGTTTTACTGTTTCAAAATGTCTGCAGCTGTTCTAACACAGTGGCATTTGTTTCTACAGAGCAACACTATAGCTGTTTTATAGCTTCTGGTTCCCTTCAATAAAGACCATTTTCCTAGCTCTGTAAATATTCATTAGCAAAACTCAGCCCTCTCCATTTTCCTTCTTGTTCTAAATAGACTCAAAAGGAAACCAAAGACTATAACTGCTTTAGCCCTTAGGATGAAAATTAGTTTGGTTGTCTTTTAATTAACCAGTTTAAATTATACTTGCTATCAATGGTTGCCTTCTCCAGCAACAAATCACAGCACATAAACAAACAATACACTTTCTGCAGACAGATGAAAGGTCACAGCACCTTTTAGCACCTGATCAGTCTTTAGATTAAATACAAGTATTGAGTCCAAATTGTGCAGTAAATCAGCTGGATGATTTTGGCTCAAAATTAACAAGTGTTCACAGTAGCAACTGAGTTGACAGAAGTAATAATGAAATAAAAATGACAATAATATTGTGGCTAGATGTAGCCTGGATTGAAAAAAAAATCTATAAATATTTTCTATTTAAAATATCGCTCTTGAAGTATTTAATATCTGCTTATGAAGAAATGTGTGCCTTACAGAATTATGATGCTTCAATAAAACTTTTTTCACCAGTAAAGAATCAGAATCGCTCATTAACATACAGTTAAATCAGCTCACAGCATCACTCTACAGTAAGAAAGTACTGTTGTCTTGTTTCATAGGGAAAGAATCCTAAAACATTCAGTGAAGATCACAGTCTGTGGCAGTACCCAGAATTCTTGGATCCTGATGCAGTACTTCACTTTTTTTAATTTTCTTTTTGCCCTGCTCTGACACTTTGAATACCCACAGCATAAAAAAAAAAAAAGAAAAAAAAAAAAAAAAAAACCCAAAAAAACCCAAACAAAACCCCAAAAAAACAAACCTAGAAAAAAAAAAAAAAAAAAAAAAAAAAACCCAAAAACAAAAAAAACCCCAAAACCAAAAACCCAACTAACCAAACAAAAAACCCCCAAAAAACCAAGAAGACAGTGCCAAAGAATCCCACAACTTATGCAGTAATGGAGGGAGTAGCTAGTTGATTTTTTGATTTCATTTAAATCAAGATTATAAATACATTTAAAATTGTATAATTTATAAATATTTAAAGCTTAGTTTATGTTTTCTCTTTTACCATTCTGTTTTATATCAAGGGATATTACAAGTACACATTGCTTGCAAAATTTTAACTGTTTAGCAAATCTCTTCTGTGCATAATTTGATTCTGTATGCAATTTTTAGAGGTAGCAGCCTAAAGACTCATAAAGCGCCTGACCATATGTTCTCTTGCTCTTCAACTTTTAGTACAAAATTCGAAGTATGTATTTTAAAAATATTTTTAGACTCCTAAACAAATGTTGTTGCTAAGCTATGAATAGGACATGAAAACACTGAAACATTTTTTTAAAGCTGTCTAACATTTTCATTGCAATAGAGCAATAGCAGTGAAATAGCAAAAGTGAAGAAAAAACAAATGTATTTTGCTTCAATTATGCACCACTTATTTGTCCAGTTTTTGCATTATGAACTAGGATTATATCATATTATATCATATTTTGTAAATTAAACAGCATTAAACTCAACCAAATCTTCAAAAGAGATCAGCAAATAAGATGTAAAAGTCATAAGTAGTTTGATAATAATTCGAGATTTCTTGTTTTTCTTCTGTGTTAATCCATCCCCTGGCACAATGCTCTGTGTCACTGACATGACTGTTTAATAAATTCCATGTCCAAATCACTTAGAGCTATTAAAGTTAATATAGAGGTTTTTTTATATATCATGAAAGAATTTGTTCAGAACACATTCTAGCTTACATCATCTGTATTCTGTAGAGATTTCATTCATTTTCTATAGATTTTTTCTCAGAAAAATCCATTTAGTATTGACCTATGGTGATGGAAAGATCTTTCATAGTAAATTAAAAACAAATATTAAAATTAAACATAAAATTAGTACTACTCAAGCACGTGTTTAACCATACCTCAGTTAGAAATGACCCAACCTAAGTCTTAAAGGTTCTGTTCACTATTTGGATATTCTATGGGGTTTTTTTCTTTGATTTCTTTTGTTATTATTGTTCTAGACATAGACAAATGCTAAAGGGAATTATGATCTGTGGAAGGGTGATGACACAATTCCTTCATATTTGCTGAGCAAACTATAGGCATACTCAAAAAAAAAAAAAATCTCATGGTTTCCTTCAAATAAGAAGACCTAGGAATAAGACATTGAAAGTACAAAATCCATCTAAATTTTTAGAGAAGAAATGTAAAACCTTGTTTTGATCAGCAGAGACTCTTTTACCAGGTTGCTACACTATATCCACGAGTCCTTTCATCCTTCAATTCTGCACTCCAGCATCCCATTGTGGAAAGAAGAGCAGCAATGTTCAGGAATCATAGTATGGTACACAGTGTGCATCTACACTGTGTGCTCTGGAGCACATAAGTGCCCGTATTGCCCTAACTATCTCCACAGGATATGCACATCTCACCTAGGAGGTGTGTGCATGTTTCTAGTAAAAATCTCATGTGAGACTGGAATCATCATAAGCATCTGGGCTTAATTTACTTATCTTCTCCTGATTCCCCACACTTTTGTTCTGTACCCTATCAAGATATTCCCATCTCCCTCTTTCCTAGAAAAAGTTTAACACTTTTTATTTATTTTCAAAGCATCTTGATCTAATCTGTTCAAACACTACTAACAGCAGCCTGAAGATGATTCCCTACCAAGAGGTAAATGACCAGAGGAGTGACTCTTACAAACCAAAAGTGAAATATGCTCAAAAAATGTGTTCATTTTTGATTGTGCAATGAAGAATCAGTTATAAGCTTACTTCAGAGAATCTGATGCTATCAGGGATGGGCTATCATGGTGTGCAAAGCCAGAACTGCCTGTCTGGAGATGACAGTTTAATATCCATGTGTACACACTATCTGTGTCTATTCTTTGAGCGATGCTTCATACTGTTAGATTTGCAAAACACCCTACGTCCTCAAATACCTTTCTTCTTTGAAAAGAACTCATAGCGTATTAAAAAAAGAATGATTTTGGAGAGATAGTATGGGATCATGTCATAGTCTTTTGGACCCATTACACTCTAACCAGGTACAGTCTTTTGAAGAAATCTGGTTTCGGTGAAAATATACTCTTGATTTGCGTCTTTTATTCCAAAGTTTTCACCAAATTTTTGTCCTATCACTCAGGTTTATATTTATCACTACTAAAGCTACTCACTGAAGCTGAATAACTTCACTGGAAGAAGGAAGTAAGGAAAAGGAAGTATGTAAAGAAAGGAAATATTTATGTAAATCTTCATAGGTAAAATGATCAGCAAAAAGACTGTCATAGGATTCTTTGCCTTCTTTGATCATTCATTGTAGAAGAAACAGTAGCTGCTTTGGTTGGATAACAGAAGAGGAAACAAAAGCCTAATCTCTGACTACTGTTTTTAGTGCAGCTCTTGATAGTTGCAAACACTTGGAAATAGGTTTTTCTTCTGGAAAATCTTTATGATGTCTATAGTATTTTATATTATTTTATTTACTCAAATTTATATGCTTTTGGATTTGCAGTTCTCATCAGTCTTGTCAGTTCTTTTGCAGGTCTCATTCTTTTTTTCTGACCCTACTTCTCCACCCCAAGCCCTATTGTTTGTTGTTGGTTTTTTTATGGTGGATTTCTTTGTGTTTATGTGTGGTTTGTTTTTTTTTTTTTGAAACATAGTTCTCAACATCTCCAGATGAATTCTGATTCTGGTGTGAAATATCCCAGCCTTGTTCTTGTAGAGTTTTCATTACATGTTCTCAGAGGTCACTGCAGACAGGCTTAGATGAAGATGGAGCCAGAGGAAGGAATTTAATAGTCATAAAACTTCATTGTACATAACTGATTTAAAAGAAAATAATACCGTAACAAACATGAGTAATTTTACCACTGTACCTGTTCAGAATTTAACTACTCAAAAATGAAAAATAGAGGAAATGTTTATTTAATATTGTTGATGTTTTATGGAAGATAAAATTTTATATGTTTCTACCTTGATGTTTAATATAATTTTAACTCTGTCACCTATTTTTGTTTTAGAATACTTAGGAGAAAGTGAGAAGGTATGTTTTTGGGCAAGAACCTCTATAACCTTAAAAATTTGCTAAACATCTTCAGTAGTACCTTGGGCTTCAATACTTCCAACAAGATAAGTTACAGCAAGCTAACTTTCACACTGAATGCACTTAGAGAGGCGTGTTGAGATAAAACAGGAGGGGAAAGAAAGGAAGCCTTTTGAACAAATAAGAATATTTTATTTTCAGCAGTGTACAAATCTCAGGTTTACTGTGCTTGGTTTTATTCCAATCCTTTCTCAGAAATCTTAGATTTCTTTTTATTAGATTTTTATCAGCAGGACTTTTTTTAAGCTACAATCCATAGTACTCTCTTAGTAATCGCCTATTTTCAATGGCTGAGTCTGTTCTAGGAAGAATAAGTCTTGGAGGGATCTAAATTTGTATTTTTCTTCAAAACACAGGAAAGATATTTTGCAGAAATAAAAGATCAACTCAGAAAATAAAGCCTGCTAACAATGAATTCTCTCCAAGAACATGTAAATTAAGAATTCTTACTCAGATATATCAATTAGAAACTCTTGATATTTATGTATTCACAATGCGTGTTTGAAATTAACCAAGGAATGACAACATAACCAATGATTTCCTTAAACATAAGCACAGCTAAACTAGATTTCAATATATTTTTTATTTCTCTGTGATATCCGATCAACATTACATTTCTGAGCTTAACAGGATAAAATCTGCTCAAGTCCACCGAAAAGAGAACATTTTACCTTCATTGAAGGTATTTCAAATATGTATTGATGGTGACCAAAAATCACTTAAGCATCCACTGTGTTGAATAATCAGTATGAAATATAGCTGAGGTTCTTGAAATCTCCTAATGTATTCTCAAGGCCCTTATCCTTCATACATAGCTGCTGGCTGACAGCTTCTACTTCTATCAATCAAAAATTTCAGTGAAATGCCTACACCAAATGTAGTCCACAGGCAAAATATCATAGATGAACTTTACATTCTTTTTTCTTTCTTGCTGTCTCTTTCTTAATGACGGTTGTTAAGAGGGTTCATGACAGACTAAGCTATCAGTCCAACCTGTAAGTAACCCAGACACATGAAGCACTTTGTGTCCTCTTTTTGGAGAAGGCGGCACTATTTTTCTGTATTCTGTTGAACATGAGTCAGACCAGATAATTAAGCAACCCATTTTCCTTGGATTTTTTTTTTTTTTTTTTTTTTTGAGCAGATGGTACAAAATTATGTTTTATTTAGCTTTTTTTTTTTTTTTCTCTTCCTTAGCTACCGATTGGGATATTCCCAGTTACTGTTCCAATTAATAGGAAAAACTCTTACAAGGCTGTGTCAAAGACTGACCTCAATCAAAAATGGACTGCAGTATATTTCTGTCATAAAAATTATAAGAGAACAATACACATTTTTCTTCTTTGCGACCAAAAATCTGTTTGACCGTGACTTACAAAAACATTTGACCATGGCTGTATAGAGGTTCATAAGCCATGTTGCAATCTCAGACAGTGCTATAGAAACCAAACCTAGTAAAAATGTCTGTGAAAAATTAACAATTTGTTGTGGATATACTTCCTTTATTTAAGAAGCAAGAAGGCATGACTGCATTTGTGTCCCTCCTCCCCTATATAGCTGGCACAGGCTAATTAATGCCTGGTAAGAAGACCTTAGTGAAATGTACCCATGCTACTGTTTCCTCTCAAGAATGCATTGCATTTTTCTTTTCAAACCCACATTCCATTTACTCATGTTTGCTACAAACACAGTTCTGTTCCCTTTTTTTATGTTATGACTCTCTTTTGATCTAGAAAAAATATACCTAAGGCCAAGAGGTTTAAAAATTTAGGCTATTTTGGATTTTTTTTTCTGCTCCTGAAATCCTACCTGTAGCTGCAGGTAGCAAGGCTATTTATTACAGCGGTGCTTAATATTGTTATAATAGAAACAGCAAGGATGCTTTGAGCCATTGCTTTAAAATGCTTTCAAATCACATACCACTGTGTAGGGTATGAAACCAGTCAAGGAGCAACTTCTCAGCTTCACAACTCTCTTGTACAATTCTTTTGTTGGGTGACAGCATCAAACTAGAATATTAGTAGAGGTTTACGAGGAGACACAGCTTAAGTTCAGGGTAATGGATAGGTGCAGCTTTGTGGTTATCTTTGACCCTTGGCTTTGTGGATCTGCTCTTTATTTTCTCTGTTCCCTGAGATGTGAGCTATGTATTTTGTAAAATCTAAACTCTGCTCATTGTTTTTATGGGTTACCATCCTCTAGTTTCTTCAGACTATTTTATAGTCTGGGCCTAACTTCCCTTACTACTGCTTCATTTTTAGTACTGCCAGCAAATTTGGATTATGGTTGAAATTCTATCCGTCAGGGAGAGAGATTTGATTAGCAGACTTCAGACTGCATAGCCATCCAAATAGCCAAATTTGCACCCTAGGAATAAAAGAGAGGTCTCCTGTGAGACTGAATGTACCACTGAAAATGCCTGGTGTGGTGACCATATCCTAGTTAATTAGAGAATTCTCGGCTTTTGATGTATTTTGCTCTAAGGACCTCCTGGAAAAGATTTTTAAACCACCATCTAAACATTGAGAATATGACTATCACTGCACAAAGAACATCAGTCCTTATATTACCTTTATTCTGCATAATTAAAAAGTTTGGTGCAGGATTGTATGATTTCCCCTCATGGAAGATACTGTGCCTCACCCTTATAGGGATCTTATTCTTTTAATCATGAAAACTTCAGAGCAGTCTTCATGAGAGTGGTTAGTACGTCTTCTCCAGGTCTTGTCATGAGATTCAGCAGCTCTGTATTGACCAGAAGGGGAAATCTCACAAGGATAATTCACACCAACACAAACACTCATGACCACACTCTGCACAACATGTCCCACACTGCTCTGTGACAAGTATAGCTCCTTCCAGTGCCAGGAGGAAGCTGGATCCCCTCCACAAAGAGCCAAGAAGAAAGCTAATAACTGTACAACAGGCACCTAGCTCTTTAAGTGGCTCCTGACCTCTTTGTTCAACAGCGCAGACATGCAGTAGTGCCTGGAACAAGGTGTTCCCAGGCCATATTAAGATTTGGAAATCAGCTGGCAGCATCTGTTCAAACACAGCCCCTCAGTCTGCTTTGGTTTTGCAAAGTGTCTTGCTCAATTCTCTTTTCCTCAGCCTATTCCAGCTCCTGTACTTTACAACTGGAAGTAAGTTGCTTAATTTATTTCCCTGTCCTTAGAAGAGAAAACCATGGGATCAATTGTGACTCAGATAATATTGTTGGAGGGGAACACGTGTTAATTTATATCTTTTATTCAAAATTCAATATTACAGTTAAAGGTATAACCTCTTAGTTAATCTGGTATTTTGTACCTCTGTAATATATTTGTTTGATTACTTATACACATCCCAGTATCAGTCCTGGAGAAAGACAGATTTTTTTTTTACTTCTCAGAATCTCTATGAAACCAAAGCTTGTGAGAAAACAAGAGAGGAAAAACTTCAACTCTTATCAGATGGTAGACTGTCCATTTGGCATTCTGCCTGGAAACTTGCAAACTCAATTAAATGCACATATGGTCCGTAGCAGGCAGAATCAGTCTTTGCCAACACACATCCCTCTTACAGAATTTCCAAACTGTACCCACACTAGATAGCTTTTTCCACACAGATGATTTTTTCTACTTCTCCAGCAGCATCAGCTTAGCATATTGTCTGCTCTGCCCTGAAAGAATACAGGAAGAATGCCAAGATGAACATCAGTGTGAACTCCACAGGGGTGATTTTGCTATCGAGGACCTTTTGTTGAGGAAGACAGGTATGGAGATACCTAGATTTAATGAGCAGCGCTGGTAGAATTAATAAATCTTCTCAATACTCCCTGAAGCAGCTGCTCTATTTTGAAATAATGAGCATATGGTTTCATTATATTTCATTGATTTGATTCCCTTCAGCTAAAGAAATATTTCAGGGGAATGCAAACAACTTACAGAATTTCTGCATATTTCTCACTCCTTTTATTTTTCCTGGCTAAACGGAAAGCTGACTAGCATGTAAAAGGAAGAGCCAGAGGCAGCATTCAGACTTCTTAATAGGGGTTGTGTGAGGCGCACTGGGGCCTCTAACAATAATGAGGACTTGTGTGTGCCTTGAAGTTGCAGTGCTTGGGAGTTCCCTTAGAGGTTTTGGTTTTGTGAAAGAAAGTGTCTGAAAGAAACAAGCTCAAGCTGGACTAACATGATTTATAATCCATATTCTTTATTTAAAATTTCTTTCCAGAGGTAGGGGATGGGCAAAGAAAAGGTGAGAAAACATCAAAGCAGCTTATTAATCTAAAACACAAAATTTATAGAAAGAAAGGAAGTTATGAGTAAATTTTCAATTATCTACAAGAACAAACCTTTCAAAGCAAAGTAAAACACGTTTTACTTTCTCATTTGCTAGAGCCGTTTCACTGCCCAGGGATTAGAGGGGAAACTTATATTCAATATTTTATCCACTGTGCACGCTACTGGTGACATTAGAAAACCAAGTCCTGAAATGAAAGTCACTTGCAATTTCTTTTTTTATAAGATCCTTCTGGAAATTAATTTCTGGCAGCTGCAAGCTCACAGGCTATCTTTTTAATGGAGTCAAAACAAATAAGGAAAACTTACATATGTTTTCATTAGGTAACTGGATAGTCCTGGCAGCTCTGGCATCTGGAGGGCAGGAGCCATTCCTGGAAAGTCTGGTTACTGACAGGGAGGCACTATGTTCTGTTTGTTCAGCTTAGGAAAGATGTACATTCTGCTTCTGGTTACTTGATTCCCTTCCCTATTCGTTGCCACTACAGTATTCTGCAATATACATATATTAGTATGATCTACCTATGTGTGTGTGTGTCTATATATATATACATACACATATATATGTGTATATATATGTATATATATTTGTGCTATACATATGAATAGATATATAGTATACATTACAGCTTTTGTGAACAGCAAATCATGTAGTAACAGTTGATGAGATTGTGTTTCTTTACCTGAAAAAGCATTAAAATATTGCTGAAAGTACTTCAATTTTCCTTTTTTTTTTAAATAAAATCTGATTTTAATAATCCCTTTGAGACTTAAAGACATTTACTAACACTGGTATTTTAGAAGGGAAAATAATCCATCTGTTTTTAATGCTATAGCAGCTTTCTCACCTGCTTCAAATGCCTAGAGATGTATCATGTAATTATTGACATTGTGAAACCAAAGCAAAAGGATTAATTTTCAGGTCTTTGCCACATTTAAACCAATGATGTGTAATTGTAGATCCAGGCTTACAAACTGCAAGACCAAAAAGAAACCTGTGGTGCAATTTTTCAAGCACAAGAATTCAATGCTTCTTAGAATAAGAAGCTATATACTTCAATTTATTTCCAGCAGAAATAAAAGTGGTCTGTGTTTTGATGGATTGCAAGTTGATACTAGGATCAGTCAAAGCCATCTTTTTCTCTCTTAGTACAAGCAAAATAAGCTTGGACATCACCAAAAGTGAAATGACATCATCACAAAAGACATCACAGTCTTTAGAAACCAAATTAATCTTCCCTGCCCTTAAAATGTATCCAAAATATTACATTTGCTATCAAACTCAATTGCAAAATTTATTTCAGCCTTTTTGTCCTGTAGAGATTGTGGCACAGTGATGTTTGCTTTTTATTTCTGACATGCAAGTGGCAGGGATGAATGAAGCACCTCTCTTTTGGTGACATAATCCATACACTATTAATTTTTTTGTTGTTGTGAAACAGATGCCATTCTGAACTGAAAATCACCTTTCTGAAATGAGCAGATGCACTCCTTGAATTACCCAGTCAACTAATTAATGTTGCATAATTTAATAAAGGATAAAAGTAATTACTCAGTTTTCCCCATCTAGTTCCTCTACCTGCTAATGATAACATTATCAAGCTTAGACAGGGGATAGTGAGCATGTATGTGTGTGTAAGGAGATAATTTACAATAAAAGAGAATGAATAAGCAGATGAAGCAGCAAATGGTTCAACCCAGGGAATCTTCTGATTTCTTACATAGGTGGAACTGCAGAACGGCAAAGTGTTAAGCAGAATAATAGTGACAACAGAGTTGTTAAAAGAGGTAAAGTAGAGAAAAAAAGTAGTCTCCATGCATTTATTTACCAGATTACATTTTTATTGAAATCTGTGTTAGGAGAAAAAAATGTATTTGTGGACAGAAAGGTAAAGTTTACTCCACAGGCTTTTTCCTTTCTCCCTTGCTACCTCTGAGAGGGGAAGGGATGATGACAATTACAGCAGGACCAGTCTTGGAAGCAGATATATTTCCTTTAGGCATTCTTCAGTAGTCCCAACATATGGTGCAAGTTTTTTCTCATTCAAAGGTAGGTGCCAAAAGGTGTTGCAAGCATCAATACATTAATCCAAACTTCTGAAATCTCATCCTGGCACACAAATACTCTTCTGCATAAAGCACCTCAGAGGAGTCCTAGCATACATGTATATCCCTGTCCAACTAAGAGATTATTTAAGTCATTACAATCTGGTCAAATTTTCACTCTTTTCATTTGATCTATGCTCAAAGACTTCTCAAAATAAAACAAGAAAAACGATTATTTTGAAGTAAAAAGGTGCTAAACAACAGCAAATTATATAATAACTGCACTGCTGTCAAAATTTGCTAATAATAATAAGAAAATTAAGAGGTTTTTCTGAGATAATAAATGTCACCTTTTTAAAATACATATTCATTGAATTATCATCCTAGAATCTGAATTGTTGTATTATTGGTTATAATGTCGGAAGTTTTAGCTTGATTTGGAGCCTAAATGTCTTAAATGATCATAAGGTTTAAAATAAGAATAATAATTTAATTTATTTATTACTAATTTATAGAACTTTTCAAACAATACATTTTATTGATAAACATGACAGAGTACTGCTTAAGTGGTAAATTTAAATCTAAGAAATCGTGTGTGAAACTTAATGTTTTCTTACATTTTCCATAGATACAAAAAATATTTTCAGGCCATAAAATGGACTGAAACAGATGAAACTTCTTTAACTTGGGAGCCTGTAAATTCATCTTAACTAACCTCTCACATTCAGCCCAATTCTGAAG
Source organism: Cephalopterus ornatus (assembly GCA_013396775.1). Taxonomy (NCBI): domain Eukaryota; kingdom Metazoa; phylum Chordata; class Aves; order Passeriformes; family Cotingidae; genus Cephalopterus; species Cephalopterus ornatus. Next base: position 12,233 of record VZRE01000154.1, on the reverse strand, counting down.
TCACTTAACCGCCTTCTTAAGGAGGAACAAGGACACTATGGACACTATAAAGGATACTTCAGTGTGGAAAGAAATAGTATTTTCTCTTACCTGCACCATATTTTTGGAGTTTTTGTCCCTTGGGTCTCTTATTTGTATTCCTGTTGAGGCCCCTCTTCCCTTTAAGCACTTGACTGTCATAAAAGAACTGCTTTCATAAATGAAAATTCTTCTTTATATCTTCTCTTTTACTTTTTTTTACCTACATATTCTTGGCAAGCTTATCTGAGGTAAAGTCTGGAATGCCTCTTTTGTTTGTTTGTTTGTATTTAATTTTTATTTTTATTCCTTTTATTTCCTTAATTCTAAAAATTAAGACAATGATGGTCATGCTGCAACCAATCCAGATTAACTGCTACATACTTGACATGGAAGAGAGAGACGAAATGTTCCCCATCATAGGAAGGATACGGACCTGTGGCAACAAGTGCAGAGGAGGGCCACAAAAGGATGATCAAAGGGCTGCAGCACCTTTCCTATGAGGACAGGCAAAGAGAATTGGGGTTGTCCAGAATGGAGAAGAGAAAGCTCCAGGAAGACCTTAGAGCAGCCTTCCAGTAACTAAAGGGTGCTGATGAGAGCTGGAGAGAGACTTTTTACAGGGGCACGTTATGGCTTTAAACTGAAAGAGGGTAAGTTTAGATTAGATACAATGAAAAAATTCTTTACTGTGAGGGTGGTGATACAGATGCTGCAGTTTGCCCAGGGAAGCTGTAGATGTCCCATCCCTGGAGGACTGAAGGCCGAGTTGGATAGGGTTTTGAGTAACCTGGTTTAGTGGAAGGTGTCCCTGCCCATGGCAGGGGACTTAGAACCAGAAGAGAGTCTGTGTCTTTATCTGACAGTCATTATGGATGTGATGGTAAAACGAACAGCACTAGACTAAACAAAAAGATATTAATGCATTTATAGGTATGACCTTGAGAAATAAAAGTGTAAATCACCTCACACTTAAGCAAGAACCTTGGAAGAGAGCAGGTTAAAGATTCTGATAGCAGAATTAGAACAGTTTAAGCCAAAATACGAAGTTCTCAATAGCACTCCAGTTTCACCCAAAGGTTTATCTTTCCTTGTCACTGGGTGGTCGTTAGAAACATGAAGCTGCAATGGGCATATAATAGTGGTCTCAAGTAAAGGGAAGTCTATAAAGAGAGATACAAAGTGAAGTTTGAAACCAGCCAAATAATCCTGGCTGCAGAAAATGAATAGCTCTTTAAAAATGAGTGATGCCAATTTCCAATGACTTGGCTAATGGGAACTGAGTATACTCATATAGGAAAATGTGAGAATTCCTTTAAATCTTATTAGGAATTAAATTAATGAAGTGTTGAGTTGCCTCTTCTGTCAGCAAAAGGGAAAGCCCATGACTGGGCTTAGACTGACTTTCATTACAAAAGACACTCTGGCCTGTTTAGCAGCATGTGCATTATGCTTAGTAACACTCAAGTATACTCAAGCAGAGGCTTTCAAGAGAAAAGTCTTTGTGAGAACCCTTAGAAATAAAACCTAAATGGAAGTACAGTAGTCCTACATAACAATCTCATAATTGACCCAAGAAGCTCTAAAGGCAGATGAAATGCCTGTAGATTGAAGTAGATCTTTCATAAACTCTGAATTCTTGAGCCTGAAATCCTCCTCCAATTTTCTTGCAAATGAATCTGGGATGTTACTCCTTCCTTATAAAGTTGCAGACATAATATCTGAGGTTTTTTGTGGGTACAAATTAATATGTAATATGTTGATAGACATTTGACAGCTCTGAAGGAGTAACAAGAAATGTTTCAATGAAACAAAGCATTACTATCTCAAAATAGGAGTCTGAATAGTGAAAAGCCTAATATAACAAGGCAAAGACCCTATTAAAGTAATAAATAGAGCATTATCTCTCCAATATTCCTGAACTAAGTACCAGGTAGCTTAATTCCATTCAGTCCACAGCAACCAACATTACATAGCTAAATCTTTGAAGGACTTGGAAGACAGCATACCTTTTGCAGGAGATGTATGTTCATTTTGTTTGTTGCGGTTTGTAGCTCATTTTTAATAGAAAAATATTACCGAAGAAAATTGTTCACTCTAATACTAAGAGTTGTTTTGGTAGCACATGATGGTTATGAATGTTATTGCTTATTGATAACACAGCAGGAAAATACATGGAATCTGGTCATAATAGCAGAAGATGACATACTTCTTAGTTCTGCTGCTCGGTTTGCTTCTTCATATCAATGTCCATTATAATTCTTGTCAATCATTCTTCCTGTGTTCTGATTTACACCCAACTGCTAAATATGTTCTTTACTGTACTCTTGAATTACCAGTTAGACTTTTTTTTGACACAGAGCTACTTATTATTGATATTATGGCAATGTTATGAGAATTTTTGCTAAAAAAACCAAGCAAACTGAAAGTATTGCACCAATGGGAGCCCAAGTGCTGTGTGATTCAGTGAACAGATGCTTTCAAAAGAGGAACTATACATTTTTCTACTGTGCTTTTAGAATTTTATTGTGATCTTAGCATACCATACTGCTTAATTGTGCTTAATTATATTCTGTGTCTTCTGCCCTTAGAGGTAGATGAGTGGCAGTTCTTCAGTTCTTAAAATGGAGGATGACACGAGCTATTTCATCTCATTTACTCAAAGTGTAGAAGGGGAAAAAAAAAGTTGCTATGGACTTCAAACACCTTCCAGTAACAAATTACTTCAGAATCTCTTTGAAACTATTAATAATCAGTGCTGCAACTTCAGTTCTTCTCAAGTGAGGGGAAACAAATGAACTAGTGCAATGGGTGGTGAGAAACTCCTTGATGCATCTCATGCATTTTTCATCATTATTTCATGCAATTATTTACCAAGGAAGAGTGCAACAGCAAAGACTCCCTTTCAATTCCTTCAATTCCACCTGACTACACTTTAATTTCCTAATCAGTTCTTCTAAGTTATATATATATGTTACTGTTTTTCTGTGGGTTTTGAGCATCTGATCTGGAGATTAGAATTATAATAACAGTTACAGTACAAAGCCACTCTGGTTTTTCTGGAGTGTGGAGGGGGAAATCTGTGCCCTCCCTCCTCATTTGACTCAAAACTGCTGTTAGAAGCTGAATTTCAGATTGCTGCATGAAAGTTGTTTCACAGAACACAAGGAGGCCAATCTTCTTCACTTTATCTAGGGTTTTGCTCTTTTCAAAGTATAGTTTTTCACTTGAAGCTACAAAGAAAACTGCAAAAGAAACCAGAATGATTGCTGGCAAAACAAAAGTGGCATTAGGACTGATTCTCTCTGCCACTCAACAGATATTGCTCTAGATTGTCCCTGTAGGTTTACTGCCACTAGTTTGTTTATTTAAAATAGTAATAATTTTCAGTCTGGTACATATAGATTGCCAGTAGTAAGCCCACTTAAAGTAAAGAATACTGTCAGCAAAATTGATATTAACAGGTATAACTTCTGAAAGCAAAATAGTCATGTTCTTGCTTAAAACCTTGCCAGTTAGTTATATGAGCAGCTGCTATTACTGTGGTATTTCAGAGCTCTTCCTGAGGCAAAAACTGCTGCAAGTGCAGTGGTAATTTTATTTAGTTATAGACAGAATTGGAAAATGTTCAGTTGCAACCAAAAAAAATTTTAGCTAAATGCTGAGAAAGCATCAAGCTGGTTTACTGGCGTATTCAGAAAGGTCATGGAAAGTCACTTCCACAGGTGATGTTTTTGTGAGAACTAACTGCTAGAAAAGAATGAAAGTGATTATTAGTAAGCGTTGTGTTGTACATGAATGTCTCATTTTTGAAGAATTTGTGTGTACATTTCAGGAGCAGAAGCACTGAGACTGATAACACAAACGAGCCATCTTGAAACACAGTTACACCTTGTAAAGCCTTAATGAAACATCATGTCTGTCAGTAAACATCCATGACCAAAACTACCATCCAAATCAGCTGCCCTCCTTACTGCAAGATGAGCTATATTTGCTAGGCATGTGTAAGAAGAGATTTATTATGTCATCTTATATAACTTGTGCTAGCCAAGATGTGTGCACAAAGGCAAAAAATACAATAAAGGATTACCCACCTTAAGTCTTCTGGAACAGCAGCTGGCAGACTGCTGAAATGCTTTAGAGAAAAATGACAAGAGAGAAAATGACAAGAACAACCTCTGCTTAAGTCAAAAATCCCACCTAACGTGTCTCGCTGTTTGACTGCGAGAGTTTCTTGTCCTCTAAGCAATGATCCTGCTATGTCAAGGATTCCCTAGTGCTTGGTGGCTCAGTTTCTAGTTCTACCCATGCTCAGTTAGAAGTCAGAAGAGGTGCTTGTCCCAAAAAGCCTCATAACTGCACATTCTAACATGATCATATTAATTTTTAGTGGTCCACAAGTTGAACTCACCTGTGAGTGGAAAAACTAATTTAGTTTTCTCACTTAGCCTGCAAGAACTTGCATCCACTCTTTTTCATCTGCTTGAAAGAACTGAGGATGACAAACCAAGCAGCAAGTTTAGGTTTTCAGGTCCTACCTTAGAAGGTCCACGTCTTTCCCCTGCAACAAAGCTTGAGATCCTTCAGTCAATCAACCCCAGCTACATACTTTCAACTGCTGAGTGTTTATACCCAGTATCTTTTCTGCACACTTAAAAAATATGCTTATCTTAGTATAATCTATATTTGTACCAGTGATATGTTCTTTAAAGTGTATTAAGGAATCTGAGACACACTTAAGAAACGTAATCGGCTTCAAACATCTTGGTGGACTTGCACCTTTTTAGAGGATGGAAAAAGGATGGAAACAAAGGAGGTATAAAAGCAAAGGCATTAAAGGGCAAATGAGAAGCAGCACAGCAGGAATCCTGGAGCTGCTCAAGGGAAACCTGTGGGTTGCGTTCCTGTAGAAGACACAACCAACTTTTTTCAGAAGTGCATGAAAGAAAATACTGAGGGTTTGGGCTGTGGTAGGGCTTAAAGCTTTCTTAGACACTAACCTTTACATTCAGACTCAGTCAAAATTTTGTCCCACAGTAATAGCATAATTACCTGAGTTTTCCTGCACAAGAAAGAAGGCTAGTGTGTACTTAGTTTCTATTCTTATTTCTGTCCTCTGCCTTCTTTTCAGTTGAATATTTCCTGTTATAATCTGAACATTATGGAATGATGTGACATTGAAAATATCAACCAGCATCAGAAAACTGTCATTTACCTTGATGAGCATTTACTGTTACAGAGTGTAGTCTAAGGAGGAGTTTCAAGAATATAAAGGGGATCTACAATGTTTAGTCATGAAGTAGAACCATCTATTTTCATTGCATACATAATTAATTTGAAACTGGAGTCTGTATTCGTCTATATCACTGAAATCAGGCAGAAATAGCATGGTGTGGAAGGTCTCTGTTGTATCAAAAGTTTCAAATCCAAACCACAAGAGATAGCAGGGAACAGTGGGAGAGTATTGCCTTAGAAAGCAATGTGTGGAAATTTCTGTGATCTTGAACTTCTATACTAAGTTTCAAAAACAGATGTGAAAGAAAAAAAAAAACCTGGAAGGTATGATAGAAGTTATATTACAACAACAATATCCACTGAGATACACTTAAGGAGTATACCAGGCTGCTTCATACATTGGTGGAGGTGCACTTTTTGGGAAGATGGTAGAGTAAACCTCAGAGCTGGGAACAAAGGAGGTAGAAGAACAAAGACACTGAAGAGCAGAGATATGAAGGGCATGGTGCTCTCTTGATATCTACTGAAGAGAGAGAGAGATACTTCTAAATAGTGATTCAATCTACCTATCTTAAATGCTTGAATGAGGGATTTAGTCAGCTGTTGCGGCTGCCCATCACCATTGTCCAGAGAAACTGGATGAATAGGTGGAAAAAATACATCAATTTTAGATGGAAAATTTTAAATAGTAAAAGGAAGAAAAAAAAAGGAGTCTTGCACTATACCCACCGCATATTTAGTCAGTTGGGTTTTTTTGAAGACAGATATTTGTAGTTTTTCATTATGATTAGATCATGCGTTGCTTGGTAGGTTAAATGCAGCCCGACTCCTCATGCACTGCTGGATAGTATCTACTAACAGCAGGAAAGTAAGATGAAAGAACTGTGATGAAAGACTATATATGGAGGAAAAAAAATTTAAAATATAAATTAATTTAAAAAAAATACCTTAGTTACTTTTAAAGCATGATTTATTTTTTCCAACAAGACACCTATAAAATAATACCTAGTGTTTCCTTTAACATTTATTTCCATTCATTCTTTGATTGTAAAGATTCACCTATCAGCAGGTGCTTACTTAACAATTCAGAGGATTTTGTAGTGACTGATATATTTTTGATCAATGTATATAAAGAGGGAAAAATAATATCAAAATCTAGTATAAAATGTAAAAAAATGCTGCATCAATTCTCTGGCCTAATTTAGATTCTTTTTAATTTCCAGGTGGGATGATGAACATTGAATCACAGGAAGATAACAATTTCAGTAAAGGACCTGAAACACAGAAATATATGAAACTAACATTTAACCACCGCACCACAGTGCAGTGTGACAGATGTTTTTTGTTTACCATGCCTTTACTATTGAATAATGAATATAGGTCTATTTCTGCAAGATGTCTGCAGGAAAAAGAAAAATGGAGATATCAAAAGTCCTGCAAGATTCAGTCTTCTGCATGTCATGTGTGTGATTTCATGTCTCTTGCAAACCTGAGAAAATACTATAATACACAGAAGAAAACTGAGATGAAATACTTCTTCAAAAATTAAAAGGTTGTTTCAAAAAGAAAATCAAAAATCAGGAGTAATTATGGGTTAAATTTTTGTTGGACATTAGGAAAAGAACAGTCTATGCTATGATGATAATTAAAAACTGGAACAGGGTGCCCAGGGAGGAGCATAATAAACACCCATGGGGAGCACAGGGAGTGCCTGTGGAGGGTTTTCTCTTGTCTTGTTTTTGAAAAATCGGTTACGGAAGGTTCTTTCAAGAATGGTTTGAAGACAGTTTGCTCCTTCTTTGGGCAAGCTGTTGAACTAGATTGACCTCTTAAGGTCTTGCTGAGTTCTATATTCTGCTGTTTTTAGGAAATACAAATTACTTCTTAGCACAGAACTGAAAAACTGTGTTAACCTAGGTGACAGTTAACACATACATAGTTGTTTCCATGCTGAATAAATAACATGTCATTTAATGCGAGCACAGACATATAAATGCATGCTTGCCTATAGAGAAAATTGCAACTCCTTCTATTTGTAAGGAAATACTGCTTTTATCAGAAATCATCAAAATACCTCTGTGCATTTTGATTAAAAAAAGACACCTTTGGGGTAGCAGGCTTTTAGGAGCTGGCCAATGAAGCCACTTTTTACTTACCTGAATGAATATCCTCATTTGAGCACCAGAGAAATGCATTTGACTCTGATAACTTCCTAAGCAGCAAATTCAGAAGTACAGTCTTACAGCTGACTGCCACCCAGACAGAAAGGTGCCATGTGGTATATGGATCTCAGGTTTGACAGAAGTCTTACTTGGCTCCTGTGATGTTGCAGATACACTTGCAAACTACAGCATTGCAGAGCCTGGACAATTAATCTATGCATTTTCAGTTTATACTGCCCAGCCAGCAAGTAGACTAAGGGCACAAGAAGCTGGAAGGGGCCATCACCAGGACAGCAAACCTCAAATGACCAAAGGTATATTCCAGACCACATGATATAATGCTGAACAATAAAACTCAGTGGAGGTGGCTGGTGGAAGTGGAGGGGTGTGTCAGAGGGTGTGGGATGGGCATCCCACTGCTTTGAGAGTGACTGTTTCATCTCAACCCACAAGTTTTATCTTTATTCTGAATCTCTTCCTCATCACAGTGAGTGTGTTAGTGAGTGGCTGTGTGGAGTTTAGCTGCCTGCCAGGTCAAACCATTAACAGGAAGACCAAGCAAAAGTCATTGTTGTTTGGAGATGGATTTACTTTCCACTTTGCCGAGATTTTACACCACAGTTGTCCAGCTTATTCCTGAATTTTGCTTTCATCCTGTTTCATGTAGTGTATGGAATTTAACACGTGAAATTGTAATAATATGTTTTTAATTTGAAGAGAAAAATAAGAGATAAAATGGACTTTATATGAAGTTAGTTTGGAAATAACTATGACAATTTTTCCTCTCTAAATAGTGTTTTTATCAGACTTTATTATAATTTAAAGAAAATTAAATTGTATTTACTAACATTGCTGTATTTTTTTATATTATGTCAGTTAATAATGACTTTGTTCCCTTACGTCTGTCAAAAATTCCATGTAGCACTGAAAGCAAATGCCCCCTAATCTGTGACAGAATCTCATTTATTTTAATTACACAGAGTTCTCTGTATCACCTGCCAGTGAGTCCATAACTTTATTAGGCTTGTTCTTCAGTAAGACCCAGTAAACACTTATAGCATGGCTATGCATGGATATGTTCTCAAGAAATCTTGAGTTCAGAAAGCATTAAGACAGTACTGTAAATGAGAGTTCTGAAAGTCTTCTCAACATTGTTTTAGCTGATAATTTCTCAGTGTAAGAAATTGTACTTCATCAGCTATTACCTTGTTTCACACACCGAAATGCCAAAGCTTTCAGTTCTGTCCCTCTCACTAAGAGTCAACATCAAGTGGAGTGTCAAGCAGAGAAAATAGGGTGTCAGCAAGGGCATGCTGGCAACACAAAGAGGTGCTGTTAGCAAATGTGCAAATGTGCAGTTGTTAATGTTAGAGATGCAATGAAGCCCGAAGACTGACTGGATTGCGGTGTTCTGAAGCAGAAAAATGAAGAGGTAAGGCATCAGGCATCAGCAGCCCTGTCTTCACACATCCAGATAACATCTCAGTGTTCTAAAACAGCAAGAATGTGTCAGTTGGGGAAATTTTCATCTCATCTTTCAAATCCTTATTTAGTATGCACTATAGCTTGAAGATAGACTCAAGAAGCTTTCTGATGAGTTATAAGCACAGATTTCAAGAAATTTTCTCAGATTCAGTCCAGACTGGAAGTCTGGTGGTCTCTCCTTTTACTTTCTTGTAAATAAAGATTATACCAAGTTCTTCATGAGATGGTGACCTACTGTATGCTTTGTGAGACCACTTTGTAACTTGATGACACGGTTCAACTACTTGAACATCTCACAAACTTTTCAGATATTGTTCTGTGTAATTCTGTCTGATTTTTAATACTTTCCAGGACTTATTGGACTGTGAGAAAGCTCAGAAATAACCGCTCTTGTGGAATAGTTCTCCTTCTCATGTACTAAAGAGACCAAGTACAGCAAACTGAACACATTAATCATCTGGAAAGGTAGGAAACAGAGCTTAACCTAGCACCAGAAATTATGAGATCTGGGTCATACAACCCTTGACAAATTGTGTTCCTGTTGACAAAATGGAGACTTAACTGTTGTTTTCAGGGTGGTAAAACAGAAACAAGGGCATGCAGCTGAAAAGATTTGAATGTATTTTCTAAAACAGAAAACTTCAGGCCCTTACCCTTAGGATAATACATAAGATATTAAAGAGTTTGGTTGGGGAAAAAATGCTGTAAGTGAACAGAGCAGGCTGTGGAAGGACTAGGAATAGGGGCTCATTTGCATTTCTGAGCACTTCCCCTTCTCAGAAGTCACAGTTTACCCGGGAATCCCTGCAGACACCCTGCCTTGCCAGGATGGATGTGAGCAGGAAAGAACTGGGCTGAAGCATTGGAACCAAACGTGGGGCATGGCCATGGTGCAGAGGTGTTGTCTGTGTATAAATGAAACCAAAGAAATGCAATGGAGGTGTTATGAGAGTCATGTATCTCTTAGCGTCATCCTAAGAGTGGCTGAATGAAGCATTATGCTTCAAACCAAGCAAGTTTAGGCATTATTTTGCTTTGGTAATTTGGTTGATTTTTTTTTAATGCTCCACAGTAAGTCATGATGACAACTCAAAATTGGAAGCCTTCATACAAATCCAAAGTAATAAACTGCTTATTCAAAAAATAAAAATTATTATGATACCATACAACCTCAGAAATAGTTTGGTTTTGTTTAGAGGTACAGACTTGGGGAACAGCACTAACTTACCAAAATAGTTCCCATATCCCTTTCAGAATATAAACAAAGCATGTTTCTATACTGATAATGGAGTAGGCAGATGATTAACAGGGTTGGCACCTTTAAAATAGAATCACTAATGCCTTTTGTGTTGCGGTGGTGTTGCAGCCTTATTGGAATTGCAAAGAAGATGAAGAAGGGCAGGAGAGGTGAACAAAGTGATAAAGGATTTAAAATGATCCCTTTGTGCAATATGCAAACTCCTCTTTACTTTGGTGCATTTGTTAGGTCTGGCTGAATTATTTGGGGTGAATAATTTATGTCACTACTTTTGGGTTTTTTTCCATTAAAGGGATTATTTCAAGGTCTACGTGAAATTGAATCGTACATGATAAATACTTTGGTAATCTTATTTTGTATTTACAAATTATATTATAACAACAAATTGTTTGCAACCAGATGTTCGTGTGAGTTCCACCAATCACAAGAGTAGAGAAGAAGAGTCTACAGAATAATAAAAACTCAAAATGTATAAATAAAAAACCAACCCTTTTAAAAACATACTTTTAATTTTAGAAAACATCTATAAATGAATCAGCAATAAGAATTTGATTTTTTTAAGCGCCTTTCAGGAGATGAGGTAAACATAGTGAAGGTTTCTTTGGAACTCCCTCTCTTCACAGATAATCCGGGATTCAAAAATAAAATTTTCTTTTGATTGTACAGATTGCATAGCAAAGAATGTACAGGCAGAGTTTAGAGCTGAATTTCAAATGGTCCATAGAAGAGACAATTTCTAGGGCTTTGAAACTGGTATGATTACACAGAAGTCATAGCTAGAGGAGCAAGGATTATTCTTTCATGAGTGATTTGAATCCAGAAGGCCAGATAGAAACAAAGCACTTGTACCTAGATGTACCTTATCTCTTTTCTTCAAACATGTGAGCTGTATGTGTTACAGTCCTGCCACAATTTGTCTTCTGCAGGAACCATAGAATTAGTATTCTGCTTAACATCAGTTTCTCTGAGGTATTCTGAAAGAGGGGAATGGGAATCCACAGAGGTTCAAAATTTGGAGACCTTTCAACTTACAGCCTTGATTATTTGCAGGCAAAACCTGGAGCCTACACCAGCTGAAATAAATTAAATTGTCCTAGCTCTATTTGTTCAACATGCAACATTGATTCTGCAGGTGGATATGAATTCAGAATCCTCGGTGATGCTATATGGATAACTAAACATCTGTATTTGCTTTTACCTCATGGAAATATCAGAATGTTAAGAAGGAATTTACTGATAACAAAGGAACTGAAAAATTTTGCACTTCAGCAATGATGCTGACTGTGCATGAATTGTAAAAGTGGGTACCCTAAAAGTACAAAAAGAGGTCTCTGATTTGATAACGGGAATGACAGCATTTTATAAAATTAATCTTCATTACTATGATTCCTCTTTGAAACAGATGAAACTGTTGAGTTGTTTTCTTTTACTGGAAAGATGATCAGAATTTGACAGAACAATCCCAATAACTTAGAACTGTCAGAATTTTTATTTATTACTTATTGTGAGAGACTGATATTGGTTAATGGCTTAAACATTGTTAAAATAACTGAAAGACTTTTGTCCACTGTAACAAACTGTGCAAAGAAGCAACTAACTGCTCATGGAAGCCCACCCCTCCCTGAATATGTCTACCAATTTGGACTGTGATAGAAACTTGAGATGAGATAAAGGAGCCCAATTATCCCAGGAGAAGAATGTATCTACAAGTGTGAAAGAGTGGAACATTGATGGCTCAGGCAATCAAGATGTGCAAAGTAACTGCCCAGGTGCTGAGGGGTTGCACACCCACCACCTCAGGCTACAAGCTAGGCATTGAGCAGGATAAGAAAAGAGGCAAATCCTGCAAGGTGGGGCAGTGTTTCTTTGTCTTAACACAAATGAGTCAGCTGTGATAACTCCCCTCTGGGGAACTAGCAGAACAATTCCCATGTAGCCTGAAGGTGCATTAGAGAGAGTGAAGAGGAAATTGACTGGTGGAGTCAAACCCTTTTGACCCCTAAGGGAGTGCAATAGGAGATGGCGAAGCCCTGTTCCTCATGCCACAAGGCAGATGGAGCAGATCAAATTGATGG